>VMBQ01009765.1:7330-29473 GCA_007657795.1 Dreissena rostriformis
GATGATGTGCTCCACTATATCCCGATTGACATTTACATTATACAACAATAACTAATGTTATGTATTTCAGCAGAGACATTTGTCAAAATCTTATTATATCCGCAACTTGTTTATCATGCATGTATTTATATCAACAATTTGTCCATGTACTTCGTAGTTCAATAGTTAAATTTAAGTGATTAATTTACACCATGAAGTATAAATTAATCAAATTGAGAAGGAAGGTTGTGTAACATAGCTGCAGGTCCAACCATAATTTCATAAATAGAAATAGATGTTTTAATAATGTAAGAAAATGTTAAAAAGTTTATTTACATCAATATTTATAAATAAGATAACTATTATAATTAATGAGAAATCTTAAAGTTGTGTCATGTAACAGCTTATAACATATCGTTTATTCTTATGAGTTTATTCTTATGATGGAAATTAATAAGGGGATATTTCAATAATATGTATATACAATGTTAGGATGAAGTTTGAGAATTTAATAATACATTTTTGGGAGATATTTGTCATTTACAAATAATTTAAGAGTACACATAAACCAAGCCCTGATTTAAGATTTATTTCAAGTAAGAACACAAATACGTTTATACCCAGGGTGGGGTATAATTGGGATCAATAAAATGAAAAGTCATTTAGATAAAGGAATCGAAGGACCATATACTTAACAATGAGTTCAGGGTCAGCATATAGACACGAGATTAATAGTACCCACACATGGTCATCAAACAGCACAGATGAGAGGGTCACCTATTTGCATAGGATACACAAGTTGTGGTACTGACAAATATAACGGGATTACTCTATACCAATATAATTTGATTAGATTTTAGTATATTTGCCAAGCAAGTAAATACATGAATAGATTTTCCTTCTAGAACATTCTAATAAGTCAACCAATCCGTAATAAGCCCGGACCTTGGTAACCAATGGAAATTACAAGTAGATTTTATGTAAAATAACCTGGGGATAAAATGCAGTGTTTAAGTTATAAAAAGGATTCTGCGGTTAGATTTGACAATCAGATATAGCGGTCACGCTTTCGTGTCGTGGCGGCCACGTTGGCCCGCCACGCTGTTAGATTGTATTTCACAAACATTAGCAAGCGTTGTATTAGAAAATATTCAACAGAAATAAATCGAGATGGAAACTCTTATGAACTGGTGTTTGTTCCTGTGTGTCTTCAACGAACAATATGATTAATTACGTCACATTGTCACAATACCATGTGGTTTAAAATTGAAAAGATGTTTCTTCCTTAATCCTAATGCGTTTGTGGTTTTCCAAGAAATTATGTTATCAGTATGACAAATTATGTAGTTCACTTAGTAAAGGCGTTATAAAGCTAAACTTTATAGGAGTGTTTCGACTAATTTTTTTTCAGAAGAATGTCAGACTATCATGTGCAATGAGTGCATGTTAGTTATGTTTAAATAGCACAGCGTCTGATTTCCTTATGGGCGCATACATTACATAGGACTTAATGTTATCACGCAGTTATCACCTACACTCGTATTCATAGAATATAAACGCTGAACATTTCGTTCATTACTGTTAATTACAGTTGTAAACAATTAAAAAATAAATTATAGCAATACGCTGACAATAGATTTGCAAATATGGGAAACCTAATAGCATCACCCATGCACGACTTATACATAAGTAATTGAGTTGATATGCTATTAAAACATTAGTTGCAATCATTGTGTAACATAATATCAACACATTATAACTATATCGTCTTCATCATAACGGAAGCGTATTGGTTTCTCCCGAGACCGTCTGCACTATACCTCATGTCTAATATTATCTTTACACGATTTAAAATTAGTAACCACAAAAAAACTATTTGTTTAATAGAACTGTATACAAATCAGTTAAGTGGACATAAACCTTGGTCACTACATACTTCGATTTAAATGTACAGTACCTTGAAATAGTTGTACATATGTTTTTTTAGCATTTTAATTTTCCAGAAAATACCAATGAGTTATATCAAAAAGGCGTATGTTGTAGGTTTAAATCGGAAAAAACCGACATATTTTTTCTTCTTTGGATATACCTTAAGATGCGTTTCGACGTAATTAGATGCCAACTTTACATACGGAAAGTTGTGTCGTGTTCTGTGAAAACTGGACACAATGCAGTGCGTATAGTGTCATCCCAGATTAGAATGCGCATTTCGCACAGGCTAATCAGGGACGACACTTTCCGCCTAAACTGGATTTTCGCTAGGAAGAAACATCATTTTAACGAAATATTCCATAAAAGCGGAAATTGTCGTCCTTGATTAGCCTGTGCAGACTGCACAGGCTAATCTGGGNACGATTGTATGTCATAAATATGTCAGCATAGTTTACATGTATACTGACCATTTTCCAATCAAAATAAAAGGTTCAAGACATGAAATTAGAATCTCATTAATCATATTTTGAAATCGTTTCACCAAAAATAATTAATATGTGCAACTTATTTATTCATTTACAAACGCAACTTTGATTAACCAAATTAATAATTATGTTGTATTGAGTCCAATTCATTTTTGTGTATTACAATTTCTACTTACGATACGTGTTCGTTTGTTTATGTGTTTGATAAAATAGTAATACTACACCTACAGTGTACTATTGTTTTAACGACACATTATTTTGATGTAGGTAATATTACACAAAAACAATAGGAATCAGTATAACGAATGTTATCATGCCTAAATATATGTTTTATATGTTTTAAATATTGGTATGGATTTGTTTATATACTGCATATGGCTATTTAGAAACCCAATGTGGCCATCAACATCAACCTTTGTGGCCATCATCGTTTTGCTCGTGTTAAAACTGCAGTTGTTGTCACAATACCATGTGGTTATAAATTGAAAAAGATGTTTCTTCCTTAATCCAAATGCGTTTGTGGTTTTCCAAGAAATTATGTTATCAGTATGACAAATTATGTAGTTCACTTAGAAAAGGCGTTATAAAGCTAAACCTTATAGGAGTGTTTCGACTAATTTTTTTCAAAAGAACGTCAGACTATCATGTGCAATGAGTGCATGTAAGTTATGTTTAAATAGCACAACGTCTGATTTCCTTACGGGCGCATATATTACATACGACTTAATGTTATCACGCAGTTATCACCTACACATGTATTCATAGAATATAAACGCTGAACATTTCGTTCATTACTGTTAATTACAGTTGTTAACAATTAAAAAATAAATTATAGCAATACGCTGACAATAGATTTGCAAATATGGGAAACCTAATAGCATCACCCATGCACGACTTATACATAAGTAATTGAGTTGATATGCTATTGAAACAGTAGTTGCAAGCATTGTGTAACATAATATCAACACATTATAAATATATCGTCTTCATCATTACGGAAGCTAATTGGTTTCTCCCGAGACCGTCTGCATCATACCTCATGTCTTATACCATCTTTCCACGATTCATATGGATTTAAAATTAGTAACCACAAAAAACTAGTTGTTTAATAGAACCGTATACAAATCAGTCACGTGGACATAAACCTTGGTCACTACATACTTCGATTTAAATGTACAGTACCTTGGAATAGTTGTACCTCTAGCACATTATATTAACGTTGAGTTAACACATATGTTTTTTTTTAGCATTTCAATTTTCCAGAAAATACCAATGAGTTATATCAAAAAGGCGTATGTTGTAGGTTTAAATCGGAAAAAAACCGACATATTTTGTCTTCTTTGAATATACCTTAAGATGCGTTTCGACGTAATTAGATGCCAACATTTACATACGGAAAGTTGTGTCGTGTTCTTAGAAAACTGGACACAATGCAGTGCTTAAAGTGTCATCCCAGATTAGACTGCGCATTCCGCACAGGCTAATCATGGACGACACTTTCCGCCTAAACTGGATTTTCGCTAGGAAGAAACATCATTTAAACCAAATATTCCATAAAAGACTGCACAGGCTAATCTGGTATGACAATTTACGCACAAGCATTATGCCCAGTTTTCTTAGAACATTACACAGTTGCTTGTAGACATTTGATGATTAAACTTTATTTAAAAAAACACAATATGGTTGCATATAATTCATCTTTCGACGTATATTTATTTTTGAAGATTCATATACTTCCGAGCAAAAATAATAAAAGAAATAAACATGGAAATTATAATTGTTTGTGTAAATCACAGCGTAATATTGGTAATGGTGTTTTAAAGAAAGAAATCTTCTTTAAAGTTCGAGCTTTCGTTTTTGTCATCTCCAGAAAATGTCTAACCTTAAATGAAGTATATTTTTAAATTCCATCAATAAAGCGTCGCTTTTCTATCAAATGAGGACATACAAATGATTGTGTGTAAATGTGTAATTTTTCGTTAGATTTAAAAACAACGCTTTGAATGGGCGTTTGCCTTTAAAACGGTCAATAAAGATTAAACCGCTATTTCGATGTTAACAATCGTCGGAATGCAATTTTAAAATATTTTTAGACCAATATGCATGGTATATTTTCTTGTGCAACAACTATGAAATTGTTATATCCGATTTGAGTAAAATTGCACTACTTTATGGTTAAGAAACCCTAGAGCAGCGGAGCTACAACATGTTGGGCACGATGAAATAAGTATATTAAACAAAACAAAAATGCCTTCGCTTCAAAACGTGTATGCTAACGGATTACATTAATGAAAAACCAAAGAAACATAGTGAAGGTGTTAAAATAAAGATAATGACGTTACGACTTTATAGGAATGTGTAAATGTTTTTTTTTAATAGAGACAGAACAGTAAGAGGTGCATATTTAATCCAATTATGCATAACATGTATGTATTACACTTAAAAAGTATAGGCAATGAACGATAAAGAAGAATCTTATATTTAAGTTTAGCAACACAATTATGTAGACACATGATATCGACTTATCATATTGAAAACAGCAACGTTTGAAGCAAAAATTAAAAAAAAAACAAGTGTGTCTGTGGCTTGGACAACCATTTGCTTTGTAAATGGTAATTTACCCGCTTGTATATATTATCACATGTATGTTTTTAGAAAAACCGAGCATTAACATCCATGTTGTATAGTAAGGACACGCATTTTAACAGGATACAAAAGCGTGTTAATAATATGTACAAGCAGGTTGAATGTGCAATTATTTAGGTAACACATATCGTACAATATTATCGTATTTGCTTTTTGAGTATTATATAATAAAATAGTTTAAGTGCATTTTGAAAATATATGACATTGAAATGCTGATTAAATGAAAAAGGAAGATGTGCAATTAAAATGCTTTGTTTATAAAATTGACATTGCAAAACAATTTGAGTTTATTATAAATTTGCATTTCTTGAAATCCACTNAATGCGCAGATAAGGTGTTTAAAATTCTGGCTTAAAATACTAAAAATGCCTGACTCTAGATATGTACGAAAATGTTACGATTTTTTGGTTGATACTAAGGTCCATCTAGCTGTGAATTGGGCAACATAAATTAAACGTGTATTTCATGAAAATGGATTTGGAAACGTTTGGAACAACGGTCATGTACCACACTTAAGCACTTTCTTAAACGAATTTACGATACGGCTTGGAGACCAATACATCCAATCATGGAGATAAACTATTAACCATTCACCAAAACTGAGTGTGTATATACATATAACGTTATCGTACAGTCATGAAAGGTACCTTGACATTCTATGTATAAGAAAATACAGGCATTGTTATTCACAATTTAGATCAGGTTACCATGAACTTGAAATAGAAAGGGGCCGGTATTCTAATATTCCAATACATGAATTTGTAAAGTTTGTTATTCAAAACAAGTTGAAACGGAATATCATTTTGCTTTTATCTGTCCAATGTTTATGGATTTAAGGGCACGATTTATTCCGAAAAAATTTCTTATAAATCCCAATGTAATCAAATTGCATATATTAATGTCAAGTCGAAATGAAACTTATATGAAGGACCTAGCGTATATTTACCTTGCATTTGTAAGACGTAATGAGTTACTTACGTTGTAGGGTAGCTACTTATCCTTTACTACCTTTTTCAATATGTTAAACCTATACCATTTCATGCTTGATGATGTTATGTGCACACATGCTTTTGTATATAAATATAATTATGTTCTATAACTGTGTCAGGGGCCGGCGGCCTGTATATCACAATAAACCTTTGTTGTTGTTGTTGTTGTTGCTATGATTATTATTATTATGATAATTACGCTAGTGGAAAATGTATCGGCATGTTTTGTTTAGTTACAGCGCGTACTTTCAGTGTATAAGCTCTGCCAATAATTATTGCAGAATAACCCATAGACGATTTTCTTATTTGTTTATATGAAATTTGGCACGTGCCGTGTTAGAATAACATTTTTTCAATATGTGATAGTCTCTTTAAGATATAGATAAGTGCCGTATAGACATAACTACAGATCTATTCAATATATATGTAATCATATTATTTACAGTGATTATTATTGAAAAGGTAATGTCTCGTTAACTATAGATCACTGCGGCACTGTATTGACAGTTAAGTCAGTACTTGCATTCAAATGGAAGTCCGTCAATTTATATCTTGAAATAAAATAAAATGTGCATGGAATAGCTAACATCTATTGGAATGTAAAATACATTCGGATCCGTTTTTTAAATTCACGCCATACATTTATAGGGACATATCAAGTTACAGGTAAATGCAAACCGCAATTCATCACGACAGGTAATCAATACATATTGGAGCGTTGAAGTGATCGAATAGAGGTGTGTAAGTAATAGTGTGCGCACTGATAGACAAGCTGATGTCTAACATTCTTCCAATTTAAATCGTACGTTCATTTTTAAACATTGGTTTGAAAGACGGAACACTACTTACACAAGGCATTCAGGTAAAATATATTATGTTTTATCTGGAAATGTGATCTCTCATCTATAAGGTTTGATCTAGAGTAGGTTGCTCACGTGTACGCTTCTTTATGATACCGTTTCACTGTTCATTTATCTGCCTTAAAGCTATTGCTGTGAGTTTCTTACGGATGCTTCACCAAAGGGGACTACCGGTATTTTCTCAGTCCGTTCTCTCTGTCCGACTTTCTATCCGTCCATCCATCCACAGAACGTGTGTGTTTTTGACTCACAGTATATTGAAAATACTTATATCGAACTCGAATTACTTTCAGTCATTGATTCGTAAGCATTTCTGTCTGTGGGAAAGACTTAAGTAGCTCGAAAAAGTACGCAATGTATTATCACGAAACTTGGAAAACATATTTAACGTGATTTTTACATTATACAAAAGTTTCATTTTCACCGGAGATCAAATGTTAGGCGACTATAATTTAAATAAAATTATCTAAATACTTCAATACTTTTGATTTTGAATGTTATCTTGCAAACGAAATGTTATCATTTTATCATAGATTCATAGGGATATATCAAGTTACAGGTAAATGCCAACCGAACTTTATCACGATATGTAGTCAATGAATGGTCGAGCATTGAAATTATCGAACACGAGGTGTGTAAGTAAATAGTGGGCACATTTACAGACAAGCTAATGTTTAACATTTGTCGATTTTAAATCGTACTTTTTTAATTGATTAACATTATTCGAAGTTGTTTTTCTATCGTTGTTTTTTTGTTAATAGCTTCCAAAAATTGTTCATTTGGCAATAGGAGAACATGCCAATTAAAGACAACGTCATTTCTTCATAAATGCCAAACATGTTCATACGTTTACTGAATATTTATACTCAAAGTGTTTTTCTTTAGATTTTTTTTATGATATCCAGCCTATACTAATTGCTTGATAAATACCTTAAATAAAGTCAATAATGCATGGTACAGCTAACAGTAATTGTAATATGAAATATGTTCCTTATAATTGATTTTAAAAGTGTGGACTGTGCATGTCATATATACATATCAATATGGACATATCATGTTTCTGTCGATCAATAGAATACTATTTGTTGATATGAACAGTTTATGACGACATGTAATTATTGATTGAGCGTTTACATGTCATATAATCTTCTGCTTAACATTCATTTATTTAAACAAATACTTTATTTAAAGTAATTGCTTGGTAGTTGGAACTTTCGATAGCTAGAAAATGAGGTGAAATATGTTGCGTAAATAATGAATTAGCTTTAGTAGTTTGGTGTGAAGTAGCTTTGCATTATATAATAATTATGCTAATAAACAACTAACGTTTAATTGTATATGTATAAGGCATTTCGTTTAAAATTAGATGTGATTCCATATAGATTATATATAACTGTGTACGCATTATAATTATAAAGTATCAATGCACGCATAAATGAACTCGTTGTAGAAAGTTATGATTCGTAAAACTACTTTAATCACTTAATAAATAGGGGATCCAACCAACAATTTAGAGTTCTTTTTTAAAGTCTCATTTAAATAATAATTTATAGAAAAATATAAATTGTCCCCGGAGACATTTTTCACGGGAGCGGGAAATTCGGTAGCGGAATTACAATTGTTATGAATGTATTGTACATGAGGCACCGCTATAAGCATGCGCATTTTCAATAATGGGACTAAAGCTATGTACACTTCTCATTATAGTAGACCTTTTCGTTAGCGGGAGTTGGATTTGCATTGGAAGCATGTATCAAAGAATAATTTTGACATAAAATAAATAAAAATAACTCAAAAATAAAAAACTAATAAAAATTAGTCAATATAGCAGTCTTCCTAGATAAATATCTGCTTGTTAAAGGGGATTATGCATTTTATATACAATATAGTATATGTTTTTGGGGAAATGCGTTCGAAATGCCCTTAAATGGCAAACTTTTTACTGTCTGTAAACAAATGTGGCGATTCAAACTTGTAACGCAAAGTATTAAAAGGGCATACAAACTGTATCTCTTGCAAATATAGACGCGTGTAAACTGATTATATATATTCTATTGTTTAACATATAATTACCCTGCGACGTATATTGATGATTTTTTCAAAAACAACTATAACACATACCAAACATTGCTTGATACACACTGCTAGTGGAATTAGAACATACGCAAAAAATCAAATGAGCAAAACAACTGCACCCTTATTAATACATGAAGAAAAAATAGACTTTATATTCTCGTAGACTTCTGTAACATAGTATTACTATTACTAGTTTATCCCGCCTGAGACATGTGTAAGTGTATTTATACTTACAACGATTAATTTTTTACTGATGAAATTATAAGTCTATGTGCAATGTGCATGTCATATATGTAATCCATGTAAAGAACGCGTTTTTTATGATACTTTAACACACCTGAAGAACACTTGTCCATAACTTCTGATTCGGCCTCGTTTGCCATCGAGAGTTGTGCAGTTCTAAAATTTAAACAGTTATACAATCCACTGAAGTCCAATAATATTTGTCCCCGCAGATGGCAGAAGGAGGTGACAGATATTACACGGAATGGACTCCAAGACCCATCAAGCGATCAATGGTAAGTACCGGTAACTGACAATATTTCGGACATTAAGCATACTGGTCTCCACGGCTCATCAGGTGATGACAATCAAGTAACAGTCGAGGTTTCGGACAAAACTATTAAATGGCTCAGAGGTTCATCAGGCGATAACCGTAATGTCTGTTCCGGATATGTCACAGCACAGGTGTCTAACATAACACTGAATTGACTCATTACCTCATCAAGCAATCAAGGGTAAGTAACACTAGAGGTGTCGGACATACCATTGAATGGACGCTTAGGCTCATCAGGTAATCAAAAGTACTTTTACAGTGAATGTGTCAGACATTACTCGGAATAGACTCAAATACTTATACGGCGATCAATGGTACGTTACAGTGGAGGTGTCGGTAATAACTTGAAAGGGACTCCAAGGCTCATCACGTGATTTGGGTGACGCAAGAGTGTAGAGGCAGTCTTTGAAGTCAAGCGATGGACCGTGGTCCGAGTCCACCATATTCCATCGGTCCTACAAAAATGTTAAGCTAACTAGACCTGTTGTCCTTCAGTGGTTTTTAGGGAACTGTACCGATCAAACGTCCAGATGTGAAACTTCTGAGTCATTTCATTTTAAGGCAACTACCGACATGTCATCTGATCATATAAATAGAACTAATGCAATTATCCATAACCATTCACAAAGACAACAGCCAACGCGAGAAAATTAATAAAGTATAATGGTATGAGACCTATCACGGCTGGCGAATTTAATTTCCATTTATCAATGTGAATGTTATATGCAACGCAGCTTTGAACCAAAACTTATTGTCACACTTTTCGCTACATTTAATGTTTACTCTTATTTCTGACTGTTCAACTAAAATTTTATACCATTTTTATGACAAATAATCGGTGATATCAGTGGTGAGAATTTCTTTTCAGCAAGTGAACACTTTTGTATCTTAACTGCTTTGTGACAATGGAATTTAATGTACGCTCGTGTAATTTATCGTTTTGCTAGCAATTCTATAATATTTCATTAATTCAACCTAGCTTTGCAACAGTGTCATGGCCACCGTATTTGTTTATGGTCTTACCTATCAATGGTGCATTTAAACAATCATGCACTATATTTACACCATTAAACTTCTGTATGGTTACTCAATTTGGAATCACACAAAATACATGATGACATACCATTTGAAATGTGCTCTTGTTACCTTCACTTGATAATTAATGACCCATTGAATAAATGGAAAAAGATCTGTTTGGTAACTGATCTTTGGAAACTGACTTGGTATTTGTAAATAAGCATATGACAACACATACAAACTTATGATGCCTGAATCTGAAATATGCAAAAAAACAGCACATTTAATATATAATAATGTATTACTTGATACACATCCATAATCAATAAAGTTATAATTTAACTTGTATCGTGTTGAAAGTTAAGTGAAGTAGGATAAGCAGCTTTATACAAATGTGGTAAGTGCACGCTTGAATTTACCTACGTTATTTACAATTTTTTTAACTAATGAGATATTGTGGTTTTGTTATTTACCAATGAGAATGATGAGAGTTACAAGTCTGAAAACACTATCATTTGGGAAAAATTGTCGAGAAAACAAAATCCGATATGACTGTCGTTATTTACACGGAAACAGTAATTCCCCGGAAATAGGTATACGATATGCATAGGGTCATTGAGTACATATCTCGATCAACATGTTTTGTTATATTGTTTTACATTCAAATAATTTTGCAAAATGCTTTATGTTGAACAGTCAGAAATAAGAGCTATTACCGCTACAAGCGCGTGGCAATAGTTACTGATTAATTTACAAGCAAATACATAACTTAGTTTGCTTATATGTTCACGGTTTAAAGGCCCCCATCGGTTGACAGTTTTCAATATATTCCCTCCTGAATTCGGCAAAAGCAGACTCGCCTCCCTGTCCTTTTGGGCTAGTATGACCCATTGAGGCACACATTTACAGACTTTATCCCAATTACATGTATTTTAAAATTGACAAAGACATTTAGAACTCATGGAACATAGTGTACAGTTGGCAGAAAAAGTACAATCATCCTACTTCTTACAATTAAATTAACACAAAATACGTGCATATACCGTAAGCATACGACTCCGGAATTATTTCAAATAAAACGGTAAAACATGTTTATGTTTTAATAAAAACATGGCTGTTTTTGAGGCCACTAAAAACTTCATCTGGCCTTTCAGCAAACACTTGGAATATGAATTGTAGAAGCAAAAAACCATTTGCACGTATATAAATTCGCCTTTAATTAAAAAGAAATAAATTAAGAATGGATGTTTCCCTTGTTGTTTTGTTGAAACAAATTAAATTATACAGATTAGAACGAAATAAATCTACAAAAATGAGTTCCATTTATGTTTGATCGAGTTGATTCAGCTAGCTCGGTGGACGGACTGTTCACTGTTTCAAACTTCAATTCGTAAAAAATGGATGTATCGGACATTATACAGAATGATCTCAAAAGTTCATCAGGCGATACGGTGTAACACACATTGGAGGTATCGGATATAACTTAGAAAAGACTTTAATGCTCATCAGGCGATCAAGGGTAAGTAATTGTAGAAGTGTTGGCCATTGAACGGAATGGACTCCAAAGCCCATTAGGAGATCGAGGATAATAAAACGTGGGGGTGTAGGATATTACATGGACCGGTCACCAAGGCACATCCGGCTGTCACAGGTAAATGATAGTAGAGTTTTCGAACATAACGCTGAATGGACTAACAAGTGCATTCAATCAGGTGATCAAGGGTAAGTAACATTCAATTGACGCAAAGATTCATCAGGCGATCAAGGGTAAGAGACAGTGGAGGTGTCGGACATTACAATCAGTAAGTACGTGCAGAAGTTTGCGATATTACAACAAAAATAATTGTTGATTGTGCATATCAGATTTTACCTTAGCGTAAATACTACATAAATCATTCTCTTTTAAATTGCTTATCCGAAGAAAATTCCATTTAAGAAATTTTACTTTTCTTGACCATGTGCTATAATTTCAGTTATTTAAACATAAATACAATCGTTTGTTCAAGTAGATTTTGTTTGATATTGCATGCCTCAGCATTTACCAGTTATTTTTTATAGTGTATGTAGTGTATGTGTATATTGGATGTTTAGGCTTATTGCCTTTTTTCTGAATGAAAATTAATAGGTATCTATCTGTCTATTGATATATATGTCGCCCTAAGCTCAAATATATATAATATTATAAAACATATGTTTAAGAATACAACCAATATGTTCATAAAGTTAAACATATAACGGTATGTTTTTGCAAGGATCGTTACCAGATATTAAGTAAATATTTCATAAATATTCGCCACGGTACCCATATGCCACGAACAAGTAATTTCGTGTATACAAATGATTATATATATTTCAACAAATAAAATACTGATACATTAATTGTAGACTTTAAAGCCATCCAGTTAAACTTTATTCAATTATTTACAGTATGAATATGAAAATGAATCAAAGGAGGCAAACACCATTTTGAATATCCTGGGGTATGGGTCAATCATAAGACAGAAAAGAATAGACGCCTACAAGGAGAATGATAGAATAAGGAATGCACAATTACATCTTCATGATGCTTTCATCACAGTTGGGAGCAAGGCGGAGGGGCTGACCTGTACGAACGAGAGCGATACAGATTCAATACTCGTACTGTCAAATACAATATGCCTTGAAGACGGCGTTGACGAAAGCATAATTGCAGGTCACATCAATATATTACAGATGAAAATGCAGAGCTGCAATGCAGGATATTGTAGACTTCTACTTGTTAGACTAGCTCGTCATGGTCATCCTGCTATTTTCGCATCTCTATGTGATGATGGTTATGGGCGTTTTATAATGAGCAGCACATTTTTTGTTGAAGATTTAAAAAAATGCATACCAAGCTTACCAACAGTTGTCATCCATGCACGTGCTGGTCCTTCTACGCCATTATCTAACGGTCCTTTTAGGCATGACCTCGTTGGAGCCATTCGCTGTAACTGTCCAGTCTTATTACACAAATGGGCTTCACGGGCGCGTCATTGGCCGCCACCAGATTGTGTTGCGAAAGTTATTGCGATGGCAGCGTTTGTTACTCCGATAGGGTTTAAATACAGTCAATACAACCATATGGAATGGAGGATATGCTTTAATACTGCTGAGGCGGAGCTTGTAAATAATTTAAATGACACGCAGGTCAAAGTATATGTTTTGCTGAAGATGATCGTTAATGATGTATTAAAGCCTCAGACCAAAGAAATTACATCATATTTAGTGAAGAACGTCGTATTATGGCTGGCAGAAAACAACCCACAGACGTTGTTCCATTCAGAAAGTTTGTTTCATTGGCTCCACGAGGGACTGGATATGTTACGGACAGCAATTTCCTTTAGTCACCTTCCTTACTATATGATTCCTGATAGGAATCTTATGGCAGAAAGAGGACTTGAGATTGAGCAGCAGCGTGTGTTGGTACTTTCTATAACGGACATGATGCAGGACGGCCCCAGGGTACTATTAAGATTGAATAAGATACGTAAGGCCATTATATGCCATCCGGAACCAATGTTGTGGTACAGTAAGATGAGGACTGAGCTGGAGATTTTGGACTTGATATACAACAACAGACTGCTTCAATGTACTTACACGGCCTTCGTGTTTGATGAGACTGATAGTATCTTACAGGCATGCAAGAAACGTAACAAAGAGATATTATATGTGGTGATGTGGCGAATGCACCTAGAAGGCAGTTCAGATGATTTGAATGTTCTTGACATGATGCTAGGCTAAGTATGTTCATGTTCACGAATATAAAAAGATATAAGTGTTTTAAAGTGTATAATATGTTTTCTCTAATTCATCCGTTGAGTATATAAGAGCAGTCGTTGTTGCTTTCATTATTATGTATTAATAAAACAGATTACATTAACAACTGAATATCATTTATCGTAACCTCACTAAACTAGAGCATCCTGATTTACAATAACCCTGCCCCCGCGATCTTGGTTATATTGATGCAGTTGTTTCTGAATGAAAGAAATTGTTTCTGCAAACCTATTCGAAACATACAGCATTATTACATTAAATAATCATTACCAGAATACCTAACCATATTACTGAGTTTGTTAAAACATTAAAACAAACAGTGGTACTTTATTAACTCGATGTGTCATTGTCACTATGAAGAAAAGCTTTTGCTCTGTTGGTAAATTGCACTGTAAAATAGAATAGTTTGCCCTGAAACTCTATGCATGTCATCAAAGGTACAGACTATATGTTTATCAATAAAATAGCGTTATCGTGTATACTGTTCCCTTGAGGACTAAAGCAAGTACGGTGTTGTGCTGTATTGAATCACTCTCATCAGTATTATTTTCCCTTTTTGTTTAACCTTAGGTAGTTATTTAATAGAGATATATGTCTTTGAAGGCTGGCATTGGCTGGGAGACAATACATCTATATACATTGATTTTAATTAGGGTTTTAGTGGAACGTATAGAGGTTGTTTTCTCAGCCAATCAACAGCTATGAATAGAATGTCCTGGGTGAAATTGACCCTTTTTCAAGAGTAAAATACATTGTGCTGTTTCATGCTCATTTAGTCACCTACTGATTCTTTAAAAAAAATGTGCACGATTCTGAAAACGGCGGGACTTTCAGATAAATACATGTAATCTTAATTTGGTCAGCATCAATACACATGTACATTATGGCATTATGTTCAAAGTTATTTTTATTGATTGTATAGGTTATAATTTACATTGTATTTGGCATAATATTAATATTTGTTTCGGAACTTAATTAATTTATTTAGTTTAATTAAGGATAATTATTAATACATATTTTGCCTACTGGAGTTTCCCAACCTTCCATAAATTGTGTTCGTTAAACGTATTGTTATCTGAATGAATCATTGATCTAATTGGACATGTTTCTTGGTTAATCTTTTGCCAGTCTTTTCAGTTTTATTTTGCTTTAGAGGAAGAAATTTAAGTGATGGTTTTCTATCCACAATTTGTAAGCAATTCTTAACCTGATCTTGAACAATTTCCATTCTTATAGTATATATGGTAGCAGCTAGTGTTATTTCCAAACATATACTTCAGACTTGGCTGGTTTTTGTTCAACATATCTTTGCTTTTTTTCTTAATTTCATATTGCTTTCTTTAATGTATTGAAGTTTAGAAAATGTAGTCATATATCATGCCTAGACATTTACGAATGAATGTTGTTTATGTTTTAAAACTGCTTTGATCTTGACCAACCCATGCCAAAGACAAAACAATCTTACCGGACATGAGGTTCGATGACTTTTAAAATTTACCGGACCTCACCATATTCTACCGGACCTCGTTCTTCTTTAACCAAACAATAGAAAATACGTTATATATAATTTATTTTTATTATCTTGAGGTCCGATGACTTAAAATTTACCGGACCTCATCAAATTGTACCGGACCTCATTCTTCTTTAACCAAACAATAGAAAATACGTTATATATAGTTTATTTTTATTATTATAACGTGCACAATGTTTAACAATTCTAAATACAATATAAAAAAAAACGTTCTATGAAAACATGGTTAAAACTTTCAGTTGAAAGTAAAAAAAAAGCTTTTTGATTTTGTTTATACATAACACGTAATTTTAAACAGCAATGTAAAACACTAGTACTCTCAGAGGGGGTAATCACGTGACGATTAATATGACGATGTCCGTGATGAAATAGGAATTTTTCGCTGTTTTATAAACTTTATTACTTGTGTTTAATTTTTAAATGCCGCTAACTTTCCTGCCATATCAGTAAGACAGTGATAACCGTTTATTTCGTATTAATATTCGCTCTATGTTTCGACATTACTTGCTACGAATAACTGAAACCAGTAAAAGTCAATTTAACCACTCAAATTCTTGTTTTGTCGCCTATGTCTCGAAATAAGGTGCAATATTTGACTGGTTCTAAGAATCGCGCTTGGAGTTTGTTACGTCACCACCAAAGTTAGCCAGTTCGATTTGTTGGTTAAATCCGTTTTATTTAAAAGTTAAACAACTTATCGAAGTAAAATTAACCAGTCCATATTTGTTTTATACATATTTTTAGTTTCGTGATTTTTAACCAAAGTTTTACATATTGTTGTGTTTTTTTTGTCGGACACGAGGTTCGGCAATTTCGGACATATTATCGCACCTCAGCAAATTTTATCGATAACGTCCGAGGTCCGACGTCTTTCGCATGGGTTAGACTCTTGACATTGTTAATATTCAGAGTAATAAGTAATTTCATAATACAAGGCGTGTCTGACTGGTTGCATTTAGCTCGCCGGTGTCATGCTGAACAGGAATAAGCGTTATTTCCGAATCTCGTAACTTCCCACGAAGAATATATATCATTCTTTACATTCCGTTGACCGGTTCACGTACGTAGAAGAATCAGACCGTACGCCACTATATCATATGTCAAACCTTTACATGTTATGAACTTTTGTTTCGTTGGGGTTTTGTAGTGTCAATTTTCATCATGAGATTTGCTTAAAGGCTTGGTTTAGCATGAACATATCATTTATGTTAATATGAAGAATATTAACTTTTAAGAAAATACCCATATACCATATGGATGCAATTTATGTATATGATGACAGTCTTTTTGCCTGAATTGAGACATCTAAATATAAATTCTGCATACAAACTATAGAGTAAGATTGCAAACAACATTTTCTTCTGACTTGTATTATTGTAATGATGATGCTGATGATGATGATAATGGTAATAGGTGAATAACAGCAACACATAATTATGTTTTATAATATCTGAAAATACTTTATTTTATTATTCTCATAATGTAAGGTAATAACATTTAATTGTGAAAAACATTACGTACGAAAGAAATACCAGTTAATAACTTGAATTGTTTTTGAATTCATAGAAAACATAATATTTATTGAACTTAAAATAATTAAAACAACATCTATATGAAACATTATGGATGTTGTATTATGTTTCCTAATTATCCACTAACAAGACCTTTAAACATCAAGGATGTTGGGGCTTATTAAATAACGTTTTATAACTTGTTTTCTTTGCATTCATCATAATTTTAGTTTGAATTTACAACACTTACATTAAGTTTCTAATCTTCTTCCGTGGACATAGGCTTTCCGGCTGATTGTGTAAAATTATACAACAGAAATGTCATCATATTAATAAAATGTGTGCATACATGACCAAGTACCTTATGTTAAGGCAACGATTTGTTTCGTTTAAGAAGGACGTATGTATTGAAATCGTCTTCATTTTCTGATGACTTACTCGAGCTTGAATCGATTAAAGAAAAATCGAGCTTTATCATGAGGACCTCCTCTGTCTTTTATGCATTGATCTCGTTGCGGTAGGTGAGGTCCTTTTTCAATGTGGTGTTCACTTGCCTTCATTATCTGAATCGTAATTGGCACTGACTCCACTCCTGATGTTTTTAGGTGGTTGCGCATGTAAGCCCTCTAATGACTCTGTGCCATACCGCCTTGGTAACAGTCCGCCCTGAAATCGCGCATTAAAGCACTTCGAACGCCTAGGACAGCCCTTTCTCCTGTCGCAGTGGTTCATTTGTTGCCTCTCTGTCTTTTAACTTAACGAATGATCCTGTCTACCAACCATTTTTGACTCTCTAATGTCCCTCCGTTTACAGTTAATATTATAAAATATTGAAATTTTCGTATTGAAAACCAGTCCAGCTCCTATCCGGAACTTGATAAACCTTTTTCATTAGAAGAAATTAAAAAAGGGATAAAGCGTCTTAATTCTAACAAAACGGCCTCACATGACAATATTATTTACGAATATTTCAGAGAAGCAATCGATTTTATAGCCAGACCTTTAGAAATATTATTTAACTACATTTTAGATACTAAACTATTCCCAAAAAGTTGGTCGTCCGGAGTGATTTTACCAATTTATAAACGCGGAGATGTTTCCGACCCTAACAATTACAGGGGCATCACGCTGATAAGCTGCTTTGCTAAACTGTTCACTGGAATAATAAATGAACGTTTAAAATCTTGGGCAGAATCATATGATATCATAACGGATGCACAATTTGGTTTTAAACCGAATTGTAGCACAGCCGACGCAATTTTTATTCTCAATGCCTTAATCGAAAAACAGCTGCATAATAAACATAAACTCTTTTGTTGCTATATCGATTACCGGAAAGCATATGACGTCATAAATAGGGGGCAGCTCTGGTACAAAATGATTCGATCAGGAGTTGATGGCAAGCTAATGGCTATTATTCGTTCGATGTACAATGAGGTGAAACTGCAAGTTAAACACATGAGTTCCCTTTCTGACTTATTTAGTAGCAACGTTGGACTATTGCAAGGGGAAATAACATCGCCGATCATGTTCTCACTTTTTGTGAATGATATAGAATTCAGTCTTCAAAACGGATTAAACGCTGGTATAACACTTGATCAATTATCGGTTTATCTACTCCTATTTGCGGACGATGCAGTTATTTTCTCCGAAACCAAAGAAGGCTTACAGCAATCTTTAGACAACCTAGAAATTTATTGTAATAAGTGGAACTTAACTGTAAATATTGATAAAACAAAGATAATGGTTTTTCGAAAGGGTGGTGTCTTGAACAAAAATTATAAATGGACATTCAAAGGCAATGAAATTGAAATAGTTAGTAACTTTAACTATTTAGGTATCGTCTTATCTAGTGGCGGATCATACATACCAGCCACAAACACCTTGTATGGTAAAGCGTCAAGAGCAATGAATAGATTGTTTTCTATAACAAAAGAGATGGTAGTCCCAATAAATATCATGTTCAAGTTATTCGATTCATATGTTGCGTCAATTTTGAATTATAATTGTGAAGTATGGGGGTTTATAACTGCCGATAATATTGAACGTGTTCACAGAAAATTCTGTAAAAGATTATTAAATGTAAAGATGTCAACTAATTCATTGTCATTGTATGCGGAAGTCGGTCGTTTCCCTTTAATCATTGGACGCTATTTAAGAATTGTTAAATATTTTCTAAAACTATATCAAACAAAACAAAGTAACTGTATTTTACACACTGTTATAAATATGCAAAGATCGGAAATTGTTCAAAGAAATAATACAGTGAATTGGTCATCAAAAGTTCGCGATATACTTAACCATTCAGGATTTGGAGATGTATGGTTATTCCCAGAATCTATTAATATCGACAAATTCATCCCTTTATTAAAAATAAGATTGCGAGATCAGTATGTAGCTGAATGGAGGACTAACATTGATTCGTCAACATCGTTATATATGTATAAAGAATTGAAACCTACATTCGAAAGGTCATCGTATTTAGATTTAATTGAAAACAAAAAACATAGAAGGNGACCTGTCATTCAGAAATGTGTACTGACTGATTCGACTCACTCACCTTTCTGCAGTCCATTCAAGAGAAAGAGTATATCCGCAATGGCAATTGTGACACTAGTCATTGCGGATATACTCTTTCGTGGTTGCTTGCTTAATGTTCGAACAATTACCGATAGTGCTAAGGGGTTAAATAGTATGAGCAGTTACGTGGATCGTCATAAGTTATGGGCCAAGTGTGATGTAGGGGCATCAGAATGACTTGAACACTGCTTAGGGATGTATTATAGTTTCCAAGTAACGTTACTTTTTTACTTTGACGTGAAAGCTGAGACACAAGTTTTACTTGAGGCGTTAAAGTAATAAGCATTTATGTATAAAATAAATACTTATTCCTGATATAATTATTAAACGGCTCCCCATATGTTCATAATTCATTTTTATCATGAACCATTACTTACATTAGCATTGACAATTACTTGCATATACAAATAAGAAAACATTTAATGGTTAAATTGTGTGTGGGTTTATAAAATACCATGAATGAAAAAAGAAACATTTTTTAATAATCGAATTGATGTATAACATACCATTTATCATCTCTCTCGTTTTTATGATGTTTTCAGTTGTATTCAATAGAGTGTTATAGATATTTGTAAAAAAAAATACTGTAAAATTACACATGCATTTTTATGATTGCAACCGAATGCCCTCTGGGTTATGCAATGCCCCAGCAAACTTCTAAAGATTAATGGAACGTTGTATGTAAGATCTTCTAGATCCGCCTCATAGACTTAGAAAATATCGTCGTGTTTTCTTATGATATTAAAAGCCATATCCAGAGGTAAGACTAGTTTTTTTCCAGATAAGCTTCCAAGGCCCAGAAAAAAACTGAAACAGTGAAAATTGGCCCGTTCTTTGTAATGTGAAGGACTTATTTTCATTTCAATGATTTTTTAAGAATTATAAGCTCTTTAGCAAAAAGTACTTCACGGCGACCTTTCAATTTCTTCTTTTTTAGATTTTATTCTATGTTTTTTTACTTTATTAAAAATTCGAGCACTTTTGATCATTTTATAAGTTAAATATATGTGCATGTATTGTTATTCTGAAAATGTAATATGAAAACATAATAC
The DNA here is from genome assembly GCA_007657795.1 of Dreissena rostriformis. Classification (NCBI taxonomy): domain Eukaryota; kingdom Metazoa; phylum Mollusca; class Bivalvia; order Myida; family Dreissenidae; genus Dreissena; species Dreissena rostriformis. The sequence continues at coordinate 28,343 of VMBQ01009765.1, forward strand.
CAGAAATAAAATCATTATCAATTCCTAATATCCTTAAATATTCATTTTGCGTTTACATTTAGTTTTTCAATTAGTTCAACAGATATAGACATATATAGATATATTGTAACTTATGTTCAATAAGTCTATTCTCACTTGCCTCATATTAAAGACCAAAAAATTGTGTCTCTCATGTCAGCTTTTTGTTTCTATCTGTACACATCCGAAAAAGAACTTTGAAAATAAATGTGCATTAAAAAAAAGTATGTTTTCAATGGATAACCGATATGTATTTTGAGAAATTAATATTTTAATACACAGAGAACAATTGTACACAATATCATTTACATGTGTATACATTTAACATAGCAGAGTGACTAGACACTTTAAAGTCTATTAACAACCAGTGCGGAAGGATGACATGTATTTGTCAAAAATGAAAGCTCGTCCGTTGTTTTTTCTCATACAAATATCACTCAGTAGACTGGAAGTATATTACTAGCATCTAACCGTACCGTGTATCATATGCGTTGGACGGCGTTGTGGTCATGTGGTGTCTCACTCTTGATCAGCAGACGATTTATTTCATCAATCGTGATACATCGACTATCTTCGGAATGCTCCGCAAGATAGGCAATAAATCGTCCACCCAGTATGTTGTCTTTTTGATAACAATACCAGAAATAAATCATGGTTTCGAAACTAGACAACGAAGCTCTAAGTTGAGACATAATGGCTTGTTATCAATTAACGATAACACATGCACAAGTAGAACACTTTTTGTTAAATTGATAAATAATGGAATTATGATTGCTCTTAGTAGTAAAAGCAGTTATTGCAGTTTGTTGTTGTTACTCTAGTTAAACAAAAAATAACAACCCAACTACTGCTACTAATGCTGTTGCTACTGCTGCTTCTGCTTCTTATACTGGTATTGTTACTGCTACTGTATTTAGTTCTTATAGAAGATTTGGTGTACTTGCTAACCCATGATACCTTTAATTCTCCATAGTCGATGGGAAACAGCGAGTAATCAGAACCTCTGCCCACAATTGAATTGGATTTAACGCCCGTGATTGGGTATAATATATTGCCATAGACGTGTGTATTGCTTAATGTTAATTGCAAGTCAATGTATGCAGTGTATGTAAG
>VMBQ01009766.1:0-35948 GCA_007657795.1 Dreissena rostriformis
TCATCATCGCGCATCTACAGGAAGAAGCAGCAATATTGGTCGTTAAAGATCCAAATTACCTACTTGATTGTTTATACGGGTCTCTTTCAAGACAAAAACGTTTATCCAATTTAACTTTGTGGAATAAAAACGTTCAACGTTGCCAATATAGGAAATAAAGCACGACTGTCTGTTGCATCAGAACTTGATTGTGTGTTGTTTTATTTCACGAGCCCGAACGGCATGGGTTATACGATGTCACACAATATACGGATGAAAGACACCACACCGAGCAGCACAGTATTTTAATTACTTAATTACATTCTCACGACAAAAACGTTTTGAAAAATGTCTCTGTTTAAATGACACCAACAAAAAAAAAACATCGAACATTGTGAAAAGACGCGCATGAATCCTTTGAATAACGTATAAAAAAAATGGTGCTCGTGTCATTACGAATAGTTACGAGAGTAGTCCGCTTTCCGAGCCGTTGAATACGGAAACAGATTTAGCATTGTAAAGTGCAGAATTCCTATTATTTTGAGAATTTATTCGAACTATTTTGAATTATCGTTAAAATTTGAATCCATTAATCCCTTCACATCTTACGTTTTATTTTTAGTTTTATTTATATTAATCAAGTTTGTATTCCTTAGGCTGATCTGAATGATCTACGCCTTATTAACACATATTATTTGAACATGTTTGTTAAAGAAACCGCATTAAAAGAAAGCATGTTTATGTTAACACTTAACTTTTACTGTGTATCTTTCTTTTAAATGGTGGATATTTATAAATAAATCAGAGTACTGCGAAATTATTTTAGCCCGATTATACAATATATCTAATTTTCTCATACAACACAATCTAAAATCACAGTCAGTATTCTTTAATATAAAATATATTTCAAAAACTGAATAAATTAAATACAATTAACATGTTTCTGTATATTTCCACTATAAAATACAATGATAATAATGAACTGCCATCTGCGGTCAATACGATATAAAACTGTTGCGTGACGCAGACTTTTGGTACTGGACGGCAGATAATTCCATTCATAGAATTTTCTTAAACATGTTTAATTTATTTTAGACACAATCTGAAATAAAAACGAACACGTTTAATCTTTATCATTCGAAAATATGTTTAAAGCATGTCTAAGGTGTACAAGTCTGGATTTAGATGCATGTAAACTCGTAAGAGGCTCGATTTCAATACGTACAATGATCGAAATCCCTGCAATAGTTTGCTAATTTCAGTTTTAGTGACAAAATGACACGCATGATTGTGTGCAGATAAATATCTGCCTTAACTCTACTTTTATTGCTTAAGGGTTCTCGGCAAGTTGAAAGCTGGTCTGTGGCATACATTATATAAGTAGATTAAATATAATTCCAATACAATATTTGATTTAAGTCAGAATGAGAGAAATACTGTTGGTTCTGTAATGAAACAGTATTTTCATATTGACTTAAGTTGTGGCAACTGACGAGACTGTATTTAATATCCCTAAGATATGGAAACTTCGAAAATGAGTTTCTCATTGTTTGCATATGATGTTTTTAGTAATATTATATTGTTAACTTAATTTATATGGTAGAATTTACTTTCCAGAATCTCTCGGAATTATGTTCTAGACGTGCAATTACTTCCACCACAAATCGCGATTTTCTATTTGGAATGTCATAATATTACCTGGGTGGGAAGTACTGATTGTTTGGCGACTTTTAATTTAATCACAAAAGTCAATACTGAATCACTTGATAACATATTTCATATTTTATATAAAAATATTACTTCGAGCATAATTCGATAGTTGTCGGTTTTTTAAAGCTATTACGCAAGAACTTGGTTTTTGACGACACTCCACCTACCTCTCATCAATGTACATACACGCGCGCTTTTTAATGACGTTACTGAATGAAACAAATATATCATGTTCGTTCATACTAATGAAAACATCACGTCCATTTTATTTGTCTAACATCATAGATCAATAAAACATCGGTGTAAGAGTTAAACATAACTTAAACAACTTATCTTTGTATTATAATAACTAGGATGATTACACTTCATTTACCACAAATATATAACTGTGTCTATCGGGACTACTCGTGCAACTTAATATAAAGATATGTTTTCACTACAAAATATTATCTACATTATTACAAACTGATGTATTTATTTGTGCTCGCAATATTAATGTCACAATTCAATAAGTCAATAAACAGTTAAATCGTTTATCAAAAGGCATGATACTCCATTAATAAATAAACAAAATTAAATTTAACTAAAACTATATTTCAACCAAATTCAGAAATGTGTTGTTGTTCATGCTTTTATAGTTTAAATAAAATCAAATGGCGCAGTTTAACTGACTTAAATGTCGTGTTATTTATTGTAGAATTATGTCGAAAGTCTGTCCTTGGAGTTGTGTACTATAATGACAAGGCTGGGATATGGCGAGGGGATGAGACGGTGGCGAGTTGAGAAGTACAAGGACAGTGATAGGCTGCACAATGCAGGACTGACCCCTCCACGTAATTTCACTGTTATCGCATCTGGCAGCAAGGCGGAGGGGCTTGCATGCATTCTAGAAAGTGATAGCGATTTGTTATACGTGCTTAACGGTGTCCTTTGTTTGGAATCTGGCATCAATCTGCACACCATTCCAGGTGACATAGATCTGTTTGTGATGGATACACGTGTATATCCAGGACACTGCATACTGTTTCAGATGAGACAACGGCAAAACTGTTTGAAGGTAATTCGCACTGCTCTGTGTGATAATGGATATGGAGACATTCTTTTAAGTAGTTCTTTATGGGTAGATGAATGGTCATGTATATTTAAACAAGTATTGCGAGGGGTGCATCATGAACGCGCGGGGCCGTCAATTCCGGGAATCGTTTACGGGATGTATTACACGGACAAAGTAGCCGCACTACGCTGCCACTGCCCCAGCATTCTACAACGATGGGCAGCCAGACCCCGTCATTGGCCGTCACCAGCTATTGTTCAGAAAGTCGTATTATTAGGAGCCTATGTGACACCGGTAGGGTTTAAGGGAAGTGAATACAGTCACATGGAATGGAGGATTTGTTTCAACACCGGTGAGGCAGAACTTATGCACAACCTTAATGTCACACAGACGAATGTGTATGTTATGCTTAAAATGATCCTTAAGGAAATAATTAAACCCAATAATAAAGAAATAACATCGTACGTGATGAAAAACATTATATTATGGCAAGCTGAAAACAACCCTCAAGCAAAGTTTCATGCACGTAGCTTTTTTCACTGGCTGCATGACGGACTGAGAGAGCTTAGGACCGCTATTGAGAAAAAACAACTCCGCTATTACATGATTCCGGAGAGGAATTTAATGGCAGCCTGTGGTTTAGATGACGCACTACAGAGCAAATGGGTAACAGATATCAAGGAGATGATGGAGGAAGGACCTCGAGTTATTCTGAGATTGGCGAAGATACGGAAGGCCATTGTCGGGACCCCAGAGCCGATGTTGTGGTTCAGCAAGAAAAGGATGGAGCTGGAGATGCTGCAGCTTGAGCTTTTATTGCGAAAATCTAAAACAAAGAGAATGGAGAAGGAGACGGATGCAATAATGAGACGCTTTGTAGAATTATATAGAGATGTGCAACAACGAATGCTCCTTGAGGGTAGCAGACCTCTTCATTGGCTCAATGATATGTATGAAAGAATGCTGAAATAAAAGTATTTGAATTACACGCGTATCATAAGTATATTGATGGACAAATATTTACTTCAAAAAAGGCAGTAGGCCGTAAAGGGTCGCATCGGCGGCTAATACGTGTCATATTCAAACATATATTATATTGTAAGCAGTATTTATAATAATGATGCAAAAGTCATAGTTTTCGTATTTATGAACGCTCATTGACATTTCATTTTTTAATTTAAAAAATAAGAATTTTAGTTGTACTTTGGATCCTGGTGTGTTCATGTACTTTAAATATAAGACTAGTCCGCTTAATAGGAACAACCGTGTTTCATTGGTAATTGTTCAAGCCACACATTTGACATTTATTTTGCATATACAGACAACGTTTGTTCGTACAAGATATATGTATCTACTTGTCGTTTTGTAAATCATTAGGAAACATTTTTCAGTAAAAGCAGTTACATCAATTTGTGTTACACTTTCTAAACTTACGCACTAGTAAAGCTGTAATGTTGGACTCGATATGGCTTCATGGTAAAGGAGTTTCACTGAGAATGCAGATATCACAATATTGACTATTACTAATTAAGTTTAACCCATCAGGCCAACAAATGTCGTGGATAAAAAATAAAGATCAACAACCTCACCTGATCTCTATGTTTTTGAGCTTGAATTATTGTATTCAAAGTCCAATAAATAATTTCCTTTTAATAAACCGGACGCACTATGAGTAGATCAACGTACATTTAAGGTTGTATACTGTGATATTTTATGACGGAGTGTGAGAACATTGAGTGAAACCAGTCGAAATTGTATAACTTGTGAAACAACCCCTGCATTTACGGAAACGTAAGCGGATCCGATACATGAAAAACGCAATGCGCTGAGGCGGCAAACACATAAAACCGTATTCATATATGCTTTGTGAAATAAAATGTTTCGGCAAAACAAACAGATCTAGCAGTAATACAAGTAAGCCATCTAATTGTACTATTGCCACAAGCTGCTTAATGTAGGATATTAATAGAACATTGATTCAGGAAGCTTTGTTAATTGTTAGTTTCAAAAATGTTATAGCGCTTTCCCAAGGATGTTCTAACTTTTGAATACATGTAATATCATTACTTATTGAATAACAACAATAATGTATTTAGACCAGTTGGCAAATGATGTTTATTTCTGTATTTCTTTATTCTTGATTTCTGTATTGCTTAACAAAGAAGCAGTTTAATATTATAATAATTTATTTTGGCATTATCATTGTGTACTAATTCATTAATATTCTATTATATTATTTATCATGATATTGTTATTTAATAACTTAATAAAGCAATTTAACTTTTTTTAGGGATTGTGTTATTCTTAGTCTACAAACAAAAAACACAATTCACGTATTTTGGGCTTCAAAAATTGACCAAGCATTTTTAATTTGACTCCTAAAAATTTAAGTCCAGGGGTCATTGACATCTGTTTTTTTTTAATCTATTGAAATACCTGTATGAAGTGCTATAAAATTGTGTATGATCATTACTTAATATTGCGAATAAATGTGTTATCGTTAGTTTGAATAAATAATCATCCAGTGGCACATTTATTTTCCGACTGAATGCATGATGAAAAGGGCAATGATAGGAGGTTCTCAACGCGTTGTTATGAAAGCGCGATAAATATCTACTTGGTGTCAAAATTAATACGAACCTGTAATTTCACAGTGGTCCAATGATCATCTTTATGTAGCTCCTCCAATACCGCCGTGTATTGCAAACTCTTCGTGGTGATAAACATAGACATAGTAATGAACGTGTCTGCGTTTGCTATTTTTGATCAGCTGGAAGCAATTGTACCCCTTCACCAAACGTTTAGAGGTGCCTAACGGAAATATAGGACATATACTGTAACTATGCGATATAAATTTAAAACGTAAGATATTTATAGTGCATAATCTGTGGGGTCCTCGGGTGGGGGAGGGCATATGCTCCCTCGTTTGACCTCGATCAAATACGTCCCAAATACAATCCAAAAATAATTGTACATGTTAGGTTGCAATGTTCCAAGATTCATTAAGATAGACCAATAAAAACTAAAGTTATCGACTGAAACCAAGCTTTTTAACGCCGCCCGCCTGCACGTAAGCTCAACCGCACTACCCCCAATCTAATAACCAGGATTTTCAACACCACGCATTGTCCTTTATTTTCTCTCCATCTTAATGAGCATCTTTAGAAAGGCGACTATTTAGTTTGCCTAGATAAATAAGTTGTTTATTTACAACAGATACACATGTCTGCGCACCCCCCCGCCCTACAAGGAAATGCTATGAACGGGGAAAATATGTTGTTCATACTGTGCCTGCTGAATTTTGAGGTTCCCGCATAGTTTTCATACAATCGAATCATCGTTGTATATGTATACAGATTTTTTTATTTAATAACAGTTATATCAGGGTCAACAGCAAGTGAGTAACGTTAAATTTGATATATCAATACATATCATTGTGTTCAAAAGGCGAATTTGTCAAAAACATGTCTTATGCATGTTTAACCTATTTGTTCAAAAGGTGCTGTGTCCAAAACATGTCGTATGTATGATGAACCTATTTTTATGTTGGTAATGTTTGTTCCGGTCGGTTGGCAGACAGTTAAGAAAACTAGAATAAGCTCACTAAATAATAATAGTTTATTTTGACTCACGGCAAATGTTTTATTGTTTATTCATCTGAAAATATTTCGGCAACAAATCCAGAAGACGGGGCAGTTTTGCTTATATGGCTATAGTAAAACCTGTTAACACTCAAGATGTCACATGTATAGTCCAATCTTCATGAAACTTGGTAAGCTATATTTTAAAATTGAAAAGCGAACTCACGCATCAGATGGACTACTTTTGTTTCAGTAGGTCACGATACACTATTGATTAATGCTGACTTCACCGATTCATCGGATATTGTACACGTTACGTATGCATATAATTCTCTTAGTACTCGATAATTAGCTCGAACGAATATGCGTTCCTTACTTAAAATATCGTGTGTGTTGTTGTTTTTTTCTTGAAACTTTTAACCCAGAAAAAATAGCATCAAGTTTTTGACACTTTTACATTTGCAAATGGTTTTAAATAGTTATAATAAAAACAAAAACAATAAAAATGATGAATGATAATTGTCTATAAATAGAGAATAATAGGTTGGTGACGTTGATGGAGAATAGTTATCTGGCAAGGCGGAGGAATTTATCGGGTGAGCCGAAGGCGAACCCGACAAGATCCTCTGCCGAGCCAAATAACCATTCTCCATCAACGTCACAGACTATTATTATATTCATCATGTCACATTTATACATTTACCGTTAACACAATTTATCAACACAGAAATGATTAATTGACATAACAAAATAATTATTCTGATCGGGCCTCCTAAATGTAAGCAAAATGCCTAACGACCAAATAACTACCGATTGTGTCACGTAAAACATAGTTCTACATAAAACCGTTTCTTTTAATACTTTCCAATTAAAAATATGAGAAGAAATTAAAAACGAAGCGAAAATGTGATATTTTTATTGTTGGAAATTGACAAAAAAAGCAACAGCAAAACAAAAACTTATTTTTTATTCGAACATTCAATTGAACAAAATGGCGTGCACATTCAGTCTAAGTCAACCGTTATAAATAAAATTGAGCCACACATCAACCAAATAATCGAAAATAATTATAATTACACGTAGCACATTATTTGGATAATTAAAATATCGATTGCAGCTGGAACTGTGCTGTAGATAACATTGATGGCATTATTTAAGCTTTGACAAGAGTCCTTAAAAAAACTAAATTTAGCATAAATAAACGGCACGCTTACCTGAATCCTCAATGACAACTTTAATCCAATGCTATTAACAATAAAGTAACAACTATATGCACTTCCATTGTCTGTTCGTAGTGTTATGCATGACAAACACATAACACACAATCCGAAATACGTTTTGGATTCGTTAGATGTTTTAAACAAAAAGTTTACTGTTAAAAAACCACCACTTCCATAGGCATATTGTGTGGCCTAACATGTTTCGTCACCGAAATGACGTCACACGGGATTCGTCATACATTGCGTAATCATGTGAATGAAAATAAAAAAAACGGAAAGCTGGTTCGGTAATATATTTTAATGAAGACACAAAAAGGATGATATGTAAAATACACGATAAATTTAAAAAGAAACGGTTTGATGTGTTAATAATAAAAAGTAGTCCGTCACCGGAGAGCGACTGACGGATATTCGAGGTCACGTGGTAAACTAGCCTAATAGCTTTTGGTTTATTAGGTTACCTGGTTATAAGGCTGATTTAAAGGCATGTGACAGGATAAACGATGATATACTGTTAACGTTTTTTAATCTGGATGTTAGTTTTTCTTTTTAGAATATAAAACAAACATCTTTTTTAATATATAATACAATTTTGTAGAAATGTCATTTTGCCAATTTATGAATAAGTCCCTATACGAAAAATAATCGGCATGTCCATCATCTTTTTGTCTCATAGGTTGTAATTGGCTATCCATTTATCACTTTTATACACACACAGTCACACACACACTTATGTATTCAAATGATACAAATACATTAATAATTTATCAAAGAGAACATACAGTTATTACCCGTACTTCATTTCTTAAATCCGATATGCACGTATCATTCATTTTATCTAACGTGTCTTTGGTACTCTCAGTGGTCTGTTACATCGATACACTTACTACATCGTTTGTACTTGTAAGTGCCATCTGTATGTACGTAAATATCTCCTGCTACACGCAATATATAGGGACGACAATTTCCGCTTTTATGGTGTTTTTCGTTTAAAAGGGTTCTCTTATAAACGAAAATTCTGGCTAGGCGGAAAGTGTCGTCCCTGATATTCCTGTGTTCATCGCACAGGCTAATCAGAGACTACCCTTTATGCACAAGCATGAAGCCCAGTTTTCCCAGAACGAGGGTCAAATGATCTACAATAGACGTTTTCCTTGTATATTTTTCATCTATAGCTTGAATTTGTAGCGGACAATGAGCTCCTGGACAGACAGCACGAATGCTCTACGCTGGCCTCATATGTCATTAGGCCCATTTTTGCATGACGCGGCTCTCATTAAGGGCTAAAACTGTGAACGAGCATATGTTGTTTTAAAAAGAAATTGTAAATATGGTTTACATATATTGGGAATACTTTGCTTAATAACTCATTCCACATGTCTTGAAACCAAAGCAACAAACCAGACATAACGATTGCCGGAATCTGCAATATCTTGTTGTTATATTGCATTTTTAATTTTGGTTTTTAAATCAAGAACGTGTAAACTATTATGAAGTGTAACTTCTTGTATAACTATTTATCGCTGTATGAAGGCCACGAATTTCTTTGGAATCGCTGAGTTGAAGATACTTGGATAACGGCTATTATAACTTGTAACATAGCTGCAGGTCCAACCATTATTTCATAAATATAATTCTTGATTACCTCAAGCATATCCCAGAGGTACATACCAGAGATGCAAGTTCGCATAGGATATGTGATTAAGTTCAAATAATTGATTATGAAGTATGATTTCATTTTCCCCAATGTATTTCAATTATCGGGAACATCTGTTGTGGTCATCACGAACATATTGGTCAATTTCTGCTGGGACATGTGGTACATGCATGAACGATCCATCCAATCAACAAGAGTTATTCGAAGGGGTGGGTTTAGTAAATCGGGAGAAGAGTAACAGTCAACCAATCAAATTTGTATAAGGCCAGATTTGTTATCTTTGAATTTACATTTTTGGGTAGATGGAGGAGTCCACGTTTAGCAAGTGACGACAGAAGTTGAATTTTCTTGACGTGGCGGCCATACTGGCCGCCGCGCTGTTAGATTGTATTTCACGAACATTAGCAAGCGTTGTATTAGAAAATATTCAACAGAAATAAACCACGTTGAAAACTCTATTGAACTGGTGTGTTTGTTACTATGTGTCCCCAACGAACAATTTGTAGTTACGTCACACAGTACTTTTATGGTGTCCGTGACCATGGATATGAACTTCGTATTACCACAAGTGCGATCACGTGCCGAAAAGGGAAACAACATAAAAAGAAAAAAAACACTATACGGATTACGGAATATCACGGGCCAAAAGAACACAACGCGCGATATGAAAACAGGTTAGTTATTCTAAAATTATGGCAAACAGAATGGGGATTTCAAAATTGTTAAAAGTCGTCATGAATTATTTTTTTAGAACTGGTTTGAAGAATTTCACTCTGAAGGTATTTAAAAAAAAATATATGTGCAGAGAAATTTTGCAAGTATCAATATCAATACAATTTTGCATTGATCGGTAATTTTTTCTTAACAACAGGTGAAAAGAGAATTAAAAAAAATAACGAAAGTATTACGAGTTTAACATTATTTTATGAGTTATAGAAATACGGAAATTAGAGGCGTACATATAATTGAGCGTATTTGAAGAATCTTATATAATTGTTGTATTGATAGAATAGAGAATTATGTACGGACACATTTAATCAGCATATAAATTAAAACATTTTAAATTGTTGGTAATTTTTGTAAATTTTCATTAAATTAGAACGTACGAAGAAATAGGAATATCTAATATAGTTTTGTTTATTATTATAATAAAGAAAATTTGCGGAGTGTTTTATTTATTATTAAAATAGAAAAAACTTGAAGAAGGCACAACTATAGATATTCAAAGAATTTTACATTTTCAGAATTAAGAAATTATGAATATATAATATTTAAGATAGTTTGTTTATAATTATAATAAAGAAAATAAGGATGGATTTTGTTTATTATCATGATAAAGAAAATAGGAGGGGACGAATAAATACAAATATTAGGAAATCTAAAAATAGTTTTCCGAATTGTAAATGCGAGAAACTAGGAAAATACCAATTAAAAAGGTGATGCAAAGAATTTGAAGCTATGAGAATTCAATTCATAACGAATGAACTCTTAATCAAAGAGCTAATTTTAATTGAGAATATGAATAGGGCAGACAATAAAAAAATAATGATGTCAATATGTATTGTATTGCTAATATGAGATATCGGTAATTTGTACATATTATATATATTGAAGGTCTTGTGTAATTTGAAGTCAGACTTTAATGCGCTTTCTGTTTCATGGCACAGTGAAAATCTAACGATATGTGCGCATTAAATTTCTGTTTTAGAATAAACTCTATAGGGTACACAGAGTTTATAAGAGCCTATCATTTCTGCAATGGTGGAAGCCTACCGTTGAGGTGGAAGAATGCATATTGCATTAGATTTATGGGATTAGTTCATTAGGATAACAATACCTGAAATTTGAGGTATACCGATAAGGTTCTGGAATTATAAATGCATATATAAAAAGTCTGCCTTTTTCACCAAAATTTACACAATTTTTGAGACCAACGCGCGTATCTAAGAAAGAGCAGGTACATTCTCAATAGAAAAGTGCCTAAAGACAAACTATAATCGTACACAGGAGATTTGGAATTTTAGATACGAACGAGATACGTCTGTTATAGTTCAATACCCTAGGATGAACTAATAACGAATCAAGTCTAGAATTTCCGAGATGCATACATGTATGAAAAATGTCAATATATCAAGATAGTATGTATTTTTTTAGGTAGTGTTTCACTATTAATGGATGTAATTAATGTTGTTTTTACTAAAACAGTTGAATAGGTTTTCATGACGCTATTTTTTGATTACATAAAGGGGTGATATTTCTGAATGTTTGCCATTATTTTGAATAACTGTTGCATTGACAAATGTATCAACACAACGCAAAGAACAGAAATATATTTCAAGACTACGCATATGAAGTAGGGACATCGCGAAACAATACCTTCCACAACGGAATGAAGCCACAACTAAAAGAACATAAAAAACATGGGGACATCATAGCTTTCACTCTTAAAGTAAATGCTTGGTCCTTTTGCTAGAAGATAACCCAACGTCAAAAGTTTTCGAAGGACAACACGTGACGCAACACTGGACAAAATACTTGTGACGTTTAACACTATAGAGTAAGATGCAGCCGTTCAACTGTTTGACATGCGTAGATAANAACGCAGATGACAACAACGCGGGTTTTAACGGAAGCAACCAGGAACCATCTATACGCAGTGTGAGTCCTAGTAAGCAGACGAAGCGACGCCGACTACGTGAGAATCAGCCTGGACATAAACGAAAATTCGATACTATTAACAACAACAACAACCACCACCAAGACAACGCATTCGACGGAACAACACCATCGATGGGCAATAGGCAACGCATGACGTCACAGATTAACAACACCGTTGATGTGCCATGAACAACGCATGACGTCAATACCGAACAACATCTTCGATGTGCCAGGAACAACACCTGACGTTTCAGACGCCATTGGATCAACACGATTGGACCTTTGATGTTATTCCATTCATCGATATTGACATTTTCATTGTCTTACAATAACCACACTTGTTTATGTTGCAGATACATCCTTCAAAGTAATTCAGCACTAAATTGTTCCTAGATTTTTAAACCATGAAGTTTAAAAATCTAAAATGATGAAAATGAGGTGTGTCACGGAACACACATTTTAGTATAGAATATAATCATAAAGTCATTCATAACATTGTTATCATATCTAAAATGATTATTATTGTATGGTTGAGTAAACACAATTATCATATTGGATGTTAAAACCATACGTAAATGGTATACAAATTAGTTTTAAAATGATTATTATTGTATGATTGAGTTAACAATATTATCATACTTGATGTTAAAATCATATATAAATTGTGTAGCGAAACTTAAACGCTAATTTAGTAAATTATTAATTAATAACATATTTGTGGAATGTTTTGTGGAATGTCGCATATCGAGCACATAAAATGATGAGTAATGCAAAAGGTACCCGAGATGGGGAAATCTAAAATCAATTAGTGATATAAACTCATCGATTTTGTAGCCGCCAGCATAGTTATGATATAAGCATGTCGAAATGAACGATCGGAATAGCTAGTTTCACTGGTGTAGACCGAGTTGTTGACATGTTTGAATGATAGGGTTACACTATACTAACAAATTGTTTCCGCACAAGCGGGAAGAAAACCAGCAGCTAAAAACGTAGAAAAAAAGACTAGGATAGGCATTTAGACTAAGAGTATCTTTGCTTGTTGTTTTAGTTGAAATTAGTACTTTATTTGATATGAGACCGCTCAGGTCGTTTTATTGAAGTTCTCGAGATGTTATTTAATAAGCATATCTAATGGATGGATTTGGATGGATTTTGTAAATGTCTTGGAAACTATTTGGACTTAGCAATTGTGGACTTGAACATATCTAACACAAGTTTATACATGTACATATGTACAGAAAGTGACATTTCATGTACACAATAAATGATCGTAAAAGATTTACGTATCTGATTATATGTTATTGATGTCTTTGATATGGGAAAGTGAACACATATTCGCATACAAGTCATGCATCGGCAATTGGGATTCAATATATATGTTATAATGGTAATTTGGATAAACCCAATCAAACATATAAAAATTATTATTTGTTTAACTGCGGAGGAATATTTTTGCGTTGCGACATCACTTAATGTGCCTAAATTTGATTGTTTAATATAAAAAATGTACATTATTTCGCCACGCGTTACATGCATTGGCCGTTGTCTAGTAATTTAGGAAATGTTACACTAATATACGCCAGACTTATTTATTTGAGCCTCTCTTTGAAAAAACGGGGTTTAAACAATGTGCGTAGTAACGTCGCAGATTAGCGTATGCAGTCCGTTTATGCTAATCAGGGACGACACTTCCCGACTTAACTGGATTTCCGTTAAGAAGAGACTTGTTTTAAACGAAAAATTCTATGAAAGCAGAAAGAGTAATCCCATATTAGCCTTTGCGGACTACACAGGCTAAACTATGACTTTACGCACATGTGTTAAACCCTGTTTCCCAAGAACGAGACTTACTCGGCTGACTAGCCATTACGTGCGAGGTTTGTCAGTAAAAAGGCGCCGAATGAAATTATGTTTTGTCTTGAAGCTATGGAACTCATTTGGTTTTATGTTACCCATTAACTAAAAAAGCTTTATTTATCAGAATTTTTCATATTCACAAACCAGCTCGTCGTTCTATGGATTTTGTTCATGTTGCGGACTTTAGATATTCTTCAAGATACAAGTATGCTTGCTAGTCTCGAAAAGTATAACAACATGCACCAAAAACTAAACATAAAGTATAACAACATGCATCAAAAACTAAACATAAAGTATAACAACATGCACCAAAAACTAAACATAATTATTTGCAAAACATCAATACTACGCACATAGTGACCTATGCTGGGATAAAATATGAGCCGCGTTCTGGGAAAAATGGGTTAAATGCGTGTGCGTTAAGTGTCGTCCCAAATTGGCCTGTATAGTCCTGGAGGACACTCTCCGTCTAAACTGAATTTTCGTTTAAAGATACTTCCTTTAAATAAGACAATATCATCAAGCTGAAAGTGTCGAACCGGATTAGCCTGTGCGGACTGCTAAGGCTAATCTAACAAGACACTTTACGCACATAAATTTAGCTAGTTTTCCAAGAACAAGGCTCATATAAACCACATACTGACATCGTGCACAAGTCAAACAATGTTATACATTCAAACAGATTGCACGACATTTTCATTATAATTGATGTGTCGCATCATTTGAATGTGATGAGCTACCATTGGAGTAAAAATGCGAATGTAACCAATCATAATAATGCGTAGCAAATATAATGTAAAATGTTTCCATACGAAATCTAAAATCACCGTCCTGTAAAGCATAATCTTGTTTAAACTTGTTATAGCTTGCCTCCAGATATATGTCAGGTCACAGATCGGGTACATCTGCAGACGAAAAAGAGTCCCGCGAACCGGAATTGAACCAGTGACCTAAGGATGACAGTTGTTCATAACCACTACAGTCCTCCGCTCTTCCAACTGAGCTAAGGCCATAGCACACAAGACTGTAAGGGGCAACTGTGATTGGAAAAGAGAGGGAGAGAGAGAGAGAGAGAGAGAGAGAGAGAGAGAGAGAGAGAGAGAGAGAGAGAGAGAGAGAGAGAGAGAGAGAGAGAGAGAGAGAGAGAGAGAGAGAGAGAGAGAGAGAGAGAGAGAGAGAGAGAGAGAGAGAGAGAGAGAGAGAGAGAGAGAGAGAGAGAGAGAGAGAGAGAGAGAGAGAGAGAGAGAGAGAGAGAGAGAGAGAGAGAGAGAGAGAGAGAGAGAGAGAGAGAGAGAGAGAGAGAGAGAGAGAGAGAGAGAGAGAGAGAGAGAGAGAGAGAGAGAGAGAGAGAGAGAGAGAGAGAGAGAGAGAGAGAGAGAGAGAGAGAGAGAGAGAGAGAGAGAGAGAGAGAGAGAGAGAGAGAGAGAGAGAGAGAGAGAGAGAGAGAGAGAGAGAGAGAGAGAGAGAGAGAGAGAGAGAGAGAGAGAGAGAGAGAGAGAGAGAGAGAGAGAGAGAGAGAGAGAGAGAGAGAGAGAGAGAGAGAGAGAGAGAGAGAGAGAGAGAGAGAGAGAGAGAGAGAGAGAGAGAGAGAGAGAGAGAGAGAGAGAGAGAGAGAGAGAGAGAGAGAGAGAGAGAGAGAGAGAGAGAGAGAGAGAGAGAGAGAGAGAGAGAGAGAGAGAGAGAGAGAGAGAGAGAGAGAGAGAGAGAGAGAGAGAGAGAGAGAGAGAGAGAGAGAGAGAGAGAGAGAGAGAGAGAGAGAGAGAGAGAGAGAGAGAGAGAGAGAGAGAGAGAGAGAGAGAGAGAGAGAGAGAGAGAGAGAGAGAGAGAGAGAGAGAGAGAGAGAGAGAGAGAGAGAGAGAGAGAGAGAGAGAGAGAGAGAGAGAGAGAGAGAGAGAGAGAGAGAGAGAGAGAGAGAGAGAGAGAGAGAGAGAGAGAGAGAGAGAGAGAGAGAGAGAGAGAGAGAGAGAGAGAGAGAGAGAGAGAGAGAGAGAGAGAGAGAGAGAGAGAGAGAGAGAGAGAGAGAGAGAGAGAGAGAGAGAGAGAGAGAGAGAGAGAGAGAGAGAGAGAGAGAGAGAGAGAGAGAGAGAGAGAGAGAGAGAGAGAGAGAGAGAGAGAGAGAGAGAGAGAGAGAGAGAGAGAGAGAGAGAGAGAGAGAGAGAGAGAGAGAGAGAGAGAGAGAGAGAGAGAGAGAGAGAGAGAGAGAGAGAGAGAGAGAGAGAGAGAGAGAGAGAGAGAGAGAGAGAGAGAGAGAGAGAGAGAGAGAGAGAGAGAGAGAGAGAGAGAGAGAGAGAGAGAGAGAGAGAGAGAGAGAGAGAGAGAGAGAGAGAGAGAGAGAGAGAGAGAGAGAGAGAGAGAGAGAGAGAGAGAGAGAGAGAGAGAGAGAGAGAGAGAGAGAGAGAGAGAGAGAGAGAGAGAGAGAGAGAGAGAGAGAGAGAGAGAGAGAGAGAGAGAGAGAGAGAGAGAGAGAGAGAGAGAGAGAGAGAGAGAGAGAGAGAGAGAGAGAGAGAGAGAGAGAGAGAGAGAGAGAGAGAGAGAGAGAGAGAGAGAGAGAGAGAGAGAGAGAGAGAGAGAGAGAGAGAGAGAGAGAGAGAGAGAGAGAGAGAGAGAGAGAGAGAGAGAGAGAGAGAGAGAGAGAGAGAGAGAGAGAGAGAGAGAGAGAGAGAGAGAGAGAGAGAGAGAGAGAGAGAGAGAGAGAGAGAGAGAGAGAGAGAGAGAGAGAGAGAGAGAGAGAGAGAGAGAGAGAGAGAGAGAGAGAGAGAGAGAGAGAGAGAGAGAGAGAGAGAGAGAGAGAGAGAGAGAGAGAGAGAGAGAGAGAGAGAGAGAGAGAGAGAGAGAGAGAGAGAGAGAGAGAGAGAGAGAGAGAGAGAGAGAGAGAGAGAGAGAGAGAGAGAGAGAGAGAGAGAGAGAGAGAGAGAGAGAGAGAGAGAGAGAGAGAGAGAGAGAGAGAGAGAGAGAGAGAGAGAGAGAGAGAGAGAGAGAGAGAGAGAGAGAGAGAGAGAGAGAGAGAGAGAGAGAGAGAGAGAGAGAGAGAGAGAGAGAGAGAGAGAGAGAGAGAGAGAGAGAGAGAGAGAGAGAGAGAGAGAGAGAGAGAGAGAGAGAGAGAGAGAGAGAGAGAGAGAGAGAGAGAGAGAGAGAGAGAGAGAGAGAGAGAGAGAGAGAGAGAGAGAGAGAGAGAGAGAGAGAGAGAGAGAGAGAGAGAGAGAGAGAGAGAGAGAGAGAGAGAGAGAGAGAGAGAGAGAGAGAGAGAGAGAGAGAGAGAGAGAGAGAGAGAGAGAGAGAGAGAGAGAGAGAGAGAGAGAGAGAGAGAGAGAGAGAGAGAGAGAGAGAGAGAGAGAGAGAGAGAGAGAGAGAGAGAGAGAGAGAGAGAGAGAGAGAGAGAGAGAGAGAGAGAGAGAGAGAGAGAGAGAGAGAGAGAGAGAGAGAGAGAGAGAGAGAGAGAGAGAGAGAGAGAGAGAGAGAGAGAGAGAGAGAGAGAGAGAGAGAGAGAGAGAGAGAGAGAGAGAGAGAGAGAGAGAGAGAGAGAGAGAGAGAGAGAGAGAGAGAGAGAGAGAGAGAGAGAGAGAGAGAGAGAGAGAGAGAGAGAGAGAGAGAGAGAGAGAGAGAGAGAGAGAGAGAGAGAGAGAGAGAGAGAGAGAGAGAGAGAGAGAGAGAGAGAGAGAGAGAGAGAGAGAGAGAGAGAGAGAGAGAGAGAGAGAGAGAGAGAGAGAGAGAGAGAGAGAGAGAGAGAGAGAGAGAGAGAGAGAGAGAGAGAGAGAGAGAGAGAGAGAGAGAGAGAGAGAGAGAGAGAGAGAGAGAGAGAGAGAGAGAGAGAGAGAGAGAGAGAGAGAGAGAGAGAGAGAGAGAGAGAGAGAGAGAGAGAGAGAGAGAGAGAGAGAGAGAGAGAGAGAGAGAGAGAGAGAGAGAGAGAGAGAGAGAGAGAGAGAGAGAGAGAGAGAGAGAGAGAGAGAGAGAGAGAGAGAGAGAGAGAGAGAGAGAGAGAGAGAGAGAGAGAGAGAGAGAGAGAGAGAGAGAGAGAGAGAGAGAGAGAGAGAGAGAGAGAGAGAGAGAGAGAGAGAGAGAGAGAGAGAGAGAGAGAGAGAGAGAGAGAGAGAGAGAGAGAGAGAGAGAGAGAGAGAGAGAGAGAGAGAGAGAGAGAGAGAGAGAGAGAGAGAGAGAGAGAGAGAGAGAGAGAGAGAGAGAGAGAGAGAGAGAGAGAGAGAGAGAGAGAGAGAGAGAGAGAGAGAGAGAGAGAGAGAGAGAGAGAGAGAGAGAGAGAGAGAGAGAGAGAGAGAGAGAGAGAGAGAGAGAGAGAGAGAGAGAGAGAGAGAGAGAGAGAGAGAGAGAGAGAGAGAGAGAGAGAGAGAGAGAGAGAGAGAGAGAGAGAGAGAGAGAGAGAGAGAGAGAGAGAGAGAGAGAGAGAGAGAGAGAGAGAGAGAGAGAGAGAGAGAGAGAGAGAGAGAGAGAGAGAGAGAGAGAGAGAGAGAGAGAGAGAGAGAGAGAGAGAGAGAGAGAGAGAGAGAGAGAGAGAGAGAGAGAGAGAGAGAGAGAGAGAGAGAGAGAGAGAGAGAGAGAGAGAGAGAGAGAGAGAGAGAGAGAGAGAGAGAGAGAGAGAGAGAGAGAGAGAGAGAGAGAGAGAGAGAGAGAGAGAGAGAGAGAGAGAGAGAGAGAGAGAGAGAGAGAGAGAGAGAGAGAGAGAGAGAGAGAGAGAGAGAGAGAGAGAGAGAGAGAGAGAGAGAGAGAGAGAGAGAGAGAGAGAGAGAGAGAGAGAGAGAGAGAGAGAGAGAGAGAGAGAGAGAGAGAGAGAGAGAGAGAGAGAGAGAGAGAGAGAGAGAGAGAGAGAGAGAGAGAGAGAGAGAGAGAGAGAGAGAGAGAGAGAGAGAGAGAGAGAGAGAGAGAGAGAGAGAGAGAGAGAGAGAGAGAGAGAGAGAGAGAGAGAGAGAGAGAGAGAGAGAGAGAGAGAGAGAGAGAGAGAGAGAGAGAGAGAGAGAGAGAGAGAGAGAGAGAGAGAGAGAGAGAGAGAGAGAGAGAGAGAGAGAGAGAGAGAGAGAGAGAGAGAGAGAGAGAGAGAGAGAGAGAGAGAGAGAGAGAGAGAGAGAGAGAGAGAGAGAGAGAGAGAGAGAGAGAGAGAGAGAGAGAGAGAGAGAGAGAGAGAGAGAGAGAGAGAGAGAGAGAGAGAGAGAGAGAGAGAGAGAGAGAGAGAGAGAGAGAGAGAGAGAGAGAGAGAGAGAGAGAGAGAGAGAGAGAGAGAGAGAGAGAGAGAGAGAGAGAGAGAGAGAGAGAGAGAGAGAGAGAGAGAGAGAGAGAGAGAGAGAGAGAGAGAGAGAGAGAGAGAGAGAGAGAGAGAGAGAGAGAGAGAGAGAGAGAGAGAGAGAGAGAGAGAGAGAGAGAGAGAGAGAGAGAGAGAGAGAGAGAGAGAGAGAGAGAGAGAGAGAGAGAGAGAGAGAGAGAGAGAGAGAGAGAGAGAGAGAGAGAGAGAGAGAGAGAGAGAGAGAGAGAGAGAGAGAGAGAGAGAGAGAGAGAGAGAGAGAGAGAGAGAGAGAGAGAGAGAGAGAGAGAGAGAGAGAGAGAGAGAGAGAGAGAGAGAGAGAGAGAGAGAGAGAGAGAGAGAGAGAGAGAGAGAGAGAGAGAGAGAGAGAGAGAGAGAGAGAGAGAGAGAGAGAGAGAGAGAGAGAGAGAGAGAGAGAGAGAGAGAGAGAGAGAGAGAGAGAGAGAGAGAGAGAGAGAGAGAGAGAGAGAGAGAGAGAGAGAGAGAGAGAGAGAGAGAGAGAGAGAGAGAGAGAGAGAGAGAGAGAGAGAGAGAGAGAGAGAGAGAGAGAGAGAGAGAGAGAGAGAGAGAGAGAGAGAGAGAGAGAGAGAGAGAGAGAGAGAGAGAGAGAGAGAGAGAGAGAGAGAGAGAGAGAGAGAGAGAGAGAGAGAGAGAGAGAGAGAGAGAGAGAGAGAGAGAGAGAGAGAGAGAGAGAGAGAGAGAGAGAGAGAGAGAGAGAGAGAGAGAGAGAGAGAGAGAGAGAGAGAGAGAGAGAGAGAGAGAGAGAGAGAGAGAGAGAGAGAGAGAGAGAGAGAGAGAGAGAGAGAGAGAGAGAGAGAGAGAGAGAGAGAGAGAGAGAGAGAGAGAGAGAGAGAGAGAGAGAGAGAGAGAGAGAGAGAGAGAGAGAGAGAGAGAGAGAGAGAGAGAGAGAGAGAGAGAGAGAGAGAGAGAGAGAGAGAGAGAGAGAGAGAGAGAGAGAGAGAGAGAGAGAGAGAGAGAGAGAGAGAGAGAGAGAGAGAGAGAGAGAGAGAGAGAGAGAGAGAGAGAGAGAGAGAGAGAGAGAGAGAGAGAGAGAGAGAGAGAGAGAGAGAGAGAGAGAGAGAGAGAGAGAGAGAGAGAGAGAGAGAGAGAGAGAGAGAGAGAGAGAGAGAGAGAGAGAGAGAGAGAGAGAGAGAGAGAGAGAGAGAGAGAGAGAGAGAGAGAGAGAGAGAGAGAGAGAGAGAGAGAGAGAGAGAGAGAGAGAGAGAGAGAGAGAGAGAGAGAGAGAGAGAGAGAGAGAGAGAGAGAGAGAGAGAGAGAGAGAGAGAGAGAGAGAGAGAGAGAGAGAGAGAGAGAGAGAGAGAGAGAGAGAGAGAGAGANAAGATCTTCAAAAAAAAAGAAATAAGATTCAAATCCAAAATATGTATTTTTTTATTTATGATTGATTGGTTAGCAACTCACCCTGGGGATATTGTACAATCACTCTCTAAAGCCATCTGAGCATGACCCTCATCAAAAGTGCCACATGTGTCTGGGAGGTTGTCACTTGATCTGAAACATTGGAAATTGTCACTGCAAAAACATTTATATGTTATAAATTAAGAATAAAGATAATCAAATAACTTCATAATTAAGATCTTTAAAGAAAAACAAAAACATTGGGATGCAAATCTCCAAAAACATTATCATTATTTATGATTGGTGTGCAACTCACCCAGAGGGTAGTGTAAACTGGCTATCTAAAGCCACGTGAGCCTGACCCTCACCAGCACTGCCACATGTCCCTGGTAGGTTGTCACTTGATCTGAAACATTGGAAATTTTCACTGCAAAGAACAGATATAGGTAATGATTATGAGTAACAAATAAAAATAATCAAATCAATTCGTAATCAAAATCTTAAAATAACAAAATCATTGAGGTGCAAACCCAAATATTTGCATTATTATTCATGATTGGTTTGCAACTCACACAGAGGGTAGTGTGCAATGGCTATCTGAAGTGCTGTGAGCCTGACCCTCGCCAGTGCATGGTGATCTCCCTGGGAGGTTGTCATTTGATCTGAAACATTAGGGAAACATTGAACAACAGTATTTTTGTAAGAAATTTAAACGAGTTATTTTATTTTTCACATTTTTTCACAAAGCATAAATAGACTACATAAAAAGTTTGAATCATTAATATGCGTCATGAATATGCATTTATTTTTTTATATGAAGGGACCACATTATTACTTAAATCAATATTAGCAATCGTAAACAGATACGAATAACAAGTCTCGGTCATCAATACTATGGGATGTTTTGACTAGAGGACATTTTGACTAGCTTCCATCAATACATAATCCGCGGCAAATGCTTTCACTGTTATCAAATGATTTTCCTTATAATGTTATCAGTGTGCATGTTTCAAACTTACCCTTCTGTAGAAAGCTTTTGTTTCTTCACTGTTATCCCAAATTTCAATAAATCGGGATTATTTTGCGGTTTTTTAATTTTCTTCTTGTAGTAACGAGCGTTCCGCGTCGCCATTTTTGTTTTGATTGTGACGTTGCTAGACGCTTTACTATTTACGCCGGTTTCACGGGTTACACAACACTTTAAAATCGATTAAAACAAGCAAACATCGGAAACGCGAGTCGACAATTTTTCGCGAGTTCGGAATTAAAAACGAAATTTGAAACTTATATTTCTGTTCCGAAATGGCCGTTTTTGACAGTTTTGAGCACGAAAAGTCCGTTTTTCACGATTTAAACCGGCCGTTTTTGTAAATATTCACGGCCATGTCAGGTTTGTGAATTGGCCGTGTCAAAATTGTGAAATGTCCGTCCACGGCCAATCGCAAAGAAGGAAAAAAAGCCCTGGTAAAGGCTTTGCCTGAAACTACGACAACAACTGAACATTGCTCAGGGCCTTTCCTGGCACTAGATACCAACACGATCTTATTCGAAATCGGACGATTTTTCTACAGTATACAACCAACGCCCGATCAAGAACAAAATTACCTCCAACGATCGGCCAGTGCGCGGCCAAACTTAAATATGTATATATCACTCGGTCGTTGTACATTGTGTAAGGTTATGTTAAACTTCGACTGGCGCCTATTAAGTATCATCGGGTGATTTTTGGAAATGATAATTATACATTAAATACGATTTTAAGCCCAGGGTCAGCTCATAGGACTATGGCCAATGCAGAATGTTTAAATTACATAAAATGTAGAGTAAATCCATAACATAGCCATATATTGCTTCAGTTGTGATAATAAGCTGATAATTGCTGTATTCAATACAATGTATGGTGTCCCATCTATGAAGATAACTTTGAGGATTGTCGCCCATGCATGATTATATATTATTGAAATTGACATTCACTGAAAGAGAAATCCAGTTTATGCCATCGCACGTAAAATGGTGGCCATCCGATGTCTGTACAGGTGGTCGTCCGATGTCTGTAGAGGTGGCCGTCCGATGTCGGTACAGGTGGTCGCCCGATGTTTGTACAGCTGGCCGTCCGATGTCTGTACAGGTGGTCGCCCGATGTATGTACATTTTGTCGTCCGATGTCTGTAAAGATGGTCGTCAGATGAATGTACAGGTGGCCGTCCGATGTCTGTTCAGTTGGTCGTCCGATGTCTGTACAGGTAGCTGTCTGATATATGTAAAGGTGGTCGTCCGATTTCTGTAAAGGCTTTGCCTAAAACTACGACGACAACTGAACATAGCTCAGGGCCTTTCCTGGCACTAGATTCAAACACGATCTTATTCGAAATCGGACGATTTTTCTACAGTATACAACCCACGCCCGATCAAAAAAACAAAAAAACCTACGACGATCGGCAGATGGGCGGCGATACTTAAATATTTATATATCACTCGGTCGTCGTAAATTGTGTAAGGTTATGTTAAACTTCGACTGGCGCCCATTAAGTATCATTACGTGATTTTGGATAAGATAATTATACATTACATACGCTTTCAAGCCCAGGATCAGCCCATAGGACTACGGCAAATGCAGAATTGTTATATTACATAAAATGTACAGTTAATTCATTACATAGCATTTCATTGCGTCGGTTTTGATAATACGCTGATAATTGCTGTATTAAATACAATGGATGGTGTCCCATCTATGTACCACATCTACTTTTGATTTGAGCTTGTTGTCTGTTGCACCTTTCTGAGATGGGATCAGGTGGAAGGACAA
Source organism: Dreissena rostriformis (assembly GCA_007657795.1). NCBI lineage: Eukaryota > Metazoa > Mollusca > Bivalvia > Myida > Dreissenidae > Dreissena > Dreissena rostriformis. The sequence goes on from VMBQ01009766.1 coordinate 23,128, forward strand.
GTTGTGAAACTTGATTCTATTAAACATTGGTTGTTGGGATATTAAAATGGATGGATGTTTAGTTTACTTGATAAGGTAAATATATAGTTGAATTACGTACGCTTTATTGGTGTGTGCTTTGCCATTGAGACAGTGCTTGTAACAGTTAGAAGTTTTTTATAGTGTGTTTAAGAACATTGAAAATAATACCGTTATGATATAAAACTAATTAAAATCAAACAAGTTGATGTCACTTAACAAGCGTTCGAAGTATTAAAAAAAAATGTACTAATCAATATCATCAGAAATCAACACAAATGTATATGTTGATTGTATTCCCTATGAACGTGATAGCCATTAAATAACGCTCTTGTGCACCCAAATGTGTATGCTTACTTTTACGGACTCCACTCCGTTTGAAACTTTCAAATCTGACAATTATTATTATTATTTTAGTTTCGGATAGGGAGAAAATTTCTCAAAGTGGAGTCATCAATGTTGGTCTCAGTGATCATTCTATTATATACTTTACAAGGAAAGTTTCTAAGGAGTGTATAAATAAACACAATTTTGTTAAAGTAAGATCCCTAAAAAACTATAACAAGGAAGATTTTCAGATGAATCTAATAAATACTGATTGGTCTCCTGTGCTTTTATCTGATAATGTGTCTGATGCATGGTGCAGTTTTAAATCCATATTTTTGTCAGTTATTGATAACCTTGCTCCTGTGAAAGTTGTTAGAATTAAGCAAAGAACTGAACCCTGGGTTACAAATGAAATTTTACAATGTATTAAAGATAGAGATAAATCTTTTTATACTTATAAAAAAGTAAAATCATCTGAGAATTATGATCATTTTAAATCTCTTAGAAATAAGGCTCAGCATCTTATTTATTGTGCAAAAAGGGACTTTTTTAAAAATTCTATCATGGATAATGAAAATGATTCCAAATCCTTGTGGAATTCACTTAAAGAACTAGGTATGCCATCCAAAAAAGTTAAATGTACCTCTGGAACTATTGGTTTGAACATTAATGGTGACATTATTTTTGACAAGATAGAAGTGGCTAACCATTTTAATAGTTTTTTTACAACAGTAGCATCCAATCTTGTAAGTAAATTACCAACATCTTTAGGAACATTTGGCAAAGATTTCGTGTCTGCTTTTTATTTTAAAAAGGGGGNAATAAAGAATACTTTCTTCAGTTGGGTTGGTTACCTGTTGAAAAAAGAGTAGAACAAATAATTCTTAACCATGTTTTTAAAATACACTCAGGTTCTGCCCCTTTTTACTTGAATGAGAATTTTATGCTAGCCAGTACTGTTCATAACCATAATACCAGATTTAGCAAAGGATCATGTTTCAGTATCCCTAAAGTAAAAGGGTTTGGCAAAAAGTCCTTCTCATATATGGGATGTTCATTATGGAACAGCTTACCAATTGTCATAAAAGATTCCCCCAACTTACAGACATTTAAGGTTGCAGTAAAAAAGCATATTTTAAATAGCTTATAGTTTCTTGATAAAGCCTGTAATCTCTCTGTGATGACTATTATTATTCAAATGATGTGTATTGTTATTCAAATGATGTGTATTGTTATTCATATGTAAATATGCTAATTTTACCACCCATAAGAACATAGTAGTTGTGCCTTGCTAGGACATGTCATCATTCATCCAGGACCACAATTGAAATAAGGAAATTCACATTTCCTTTTTTGTGCTATCCTGGGTATATGAGTACTTGCCCTGGTACACTATGTTAGTATTTAATATGTGTTGCAATTATTTTAATTTTTTGTTCTAAATGATATAACAAGATGCAATATTTATGTATTTTTTACCAAATGATAGCTTTCTAATTGCTTTTAAGCTCTTGTCTTTTAGCTGATCTGTGATATTTGTATTTCGTGTAATGCAGTAATTTTTTATTTATGTTGTGTACCATGCCATATGTATTCTATATACCGAAATAAATCTATCTATCTATCTATTGAAAATGAAAGGTTTTCACGCTTCGACCAATTTTGAAAAATTATAGATCTTTGTCATTTTGAAAACTAAGACTGAATTCAATAGATTTGGAGAAAACAAAATTTGCTACATGTCATTTATATGTGTCCAATATACGTCGTTGTTATCTCTAACTTATCGTTTTTCATCAGCTCTCCATTCAATTGGACCAAGACAGGAACTGTAGATCAGCCCGGACACACCATTGTCAACTGCTTGAGGTCACATTTACCAGACTTAAAGGTCATCCCTGCCACTGCTGTTTAAATAAATATAAGCGATATCTTTTTTTATAATTGTTATAATTTTAATTTAAAATAACAATATTTGCACGCATGTTTTTAGAAAGTGGTCAGTTGAAATCCATTTGCTGTATTTTATTTTGTAAGTATCGAAACCCGCTAAGTAACATTTGGTTCTTTTTCCATGATACCTCACACATGTTGACCTTTGAGATCAAATGCTATACGTATAGTGATTAAACTCTTTTTCCACAGATTGCAACGCGGACACAATACGTACTTTTCATATGTGATCGTATTATCGTATTGTTAGCTAAGTTACTGCTACAATAGCGTTTTATTTTTCGTTAAAAAAGGAGTGTACATCTGCATTAAGCTCTGTATTTCATGATGGACTCTGTAAACCGACTAAACTTCTGTAGACTGTTTTGTTCTGGTAAATTGATCATTTTTGTATACCAATTAATCGAGGATTGTGTATTACCAATTCTAAAAAGATGCTGTTACAATTTGTACTACGCTTACATATAACTTATTATTTATGTCGACTAGTTTATTATAGTGTAAAACAATATTTCTAGCGATGGTGTTTCATTAAATATTTGAATATGTGTGTGATAAAATTGAACTAAACTTTGTTTGATTCATCTTACGACAGACCTTTCCGGAATGTGTAATATCACTTTGGCTCGTATATATGTGTCTGTCTGTCGGTTTTTCTGTCGATCGGTCTCTAGTATCATAGCTATATTCAAATGAACACTGCAAATCTTAGCATAGATAAAAAAGATATCCTTTTTGCTATTTGCTAATGAAATTTCCAATGGTGTTATTCAAAATTGCGAAAAGCTTTATTATAACAATTTGATAGACCACAAATAATGTTGATAGAACTTTAAATCCTATCTTTTTGCAGGCGAGTGGATTCGATATAAAAGTGTGATATTTATATATGTCATTTATACATGCGCATCATTCTGAGAAAAAAAGGGGTTTAAAGTAATATTTTTATCCTTATAGTGAACGGATAAAATCAAAACAATCAAAACAAGGCTTCAATTACGCAATGAAATAAAGAACTTTAAACCAAATAATCCCTGCCGAATGCCTTAATACAGTTTCATGTTTTCAAATGATCCTTTATTTGGCATTATTCTTTAGTAATGGTTTAAATCGTATGTCTCGTTACATATTAATGAGAAAAAATATTTATTTTCATAACTTCGTTCACCTTACACATTTTGGGAGTGGGAAATATATTTGTTGGTAGTGTTCGTGTATGGAGCAGGGAGAAGCGGAAAAACACGCGTTTCCCATGTTTGCATTTATATTCGTTGTAAATATATTGATCGGCTTTTCAAGGTGAATATTTTGCGGGAGAAATGGACTTCATGCATGTGTTTAAAGTGTCGTCCCAGATTAGTCTGTGCAATTCGCACAGGCTATTAAGAGATGACACTTTCCGCTTTGTTTAAAGGAGTTCCCTTTTATACAGTTAAGGCGGAAAGTGTTCCATTTCTGCCAGTGCGGACTGCACAGGCTTATCTGTGATGACACTTTACGCACATGGATTAAAACCTGTTTTCACAGAACGAGACGTATATGATACCTAAATAAAACGTTTGCTCTGCTCAAGTTTGGAGCTTCTTTATCCGTGTTGAGGGGTAGTTTGACCAACGACTGTTTTCGTTATCTCTAGTTAAATCAGACAGTATCATGTTTAAATATAAATTTGGATAATTATTTGTTTTATTGTATAATAAATGAGTTTGCTTACGACAAACCTGTGTCCATTCTTATATTAACAAGAGCGTTTCACAGTATGAGAACATTTGTTTTAGAGAGTAGAATATTATTTGTAAAACATGGAACCTGTGTCATCTATATATATTTCAAGGATCAATTAGTTTTATAGTGTTGGAGTTATGCCGTAGAGAATAAAATATATGGAATCCATCCATTAATATTTCAAGGATCAATTAGTTTTATAGTGTTGGAGTTATGCTGTAGAGAATAAAATATATGGAATTTAAAAAAGAAGACTATAAACAGTTACTGTTCTTGATCACTGTGCTTTTTTTTTAAATTCATCTATTCATTTTACAGTGAATACTTCAGTTTTCAAATTAAAATAGTATTGTTAAATTAAATAAAAGGATATATTAAAAATTGAAAAGCTAAAATATTTACTATGAAATTAAATTGTTATCACTTTTATTTGTAAACGCATGTATACCGTAAATCTAGGAAGATATAGTATTAAATTGAAATGTGATCATCATTAAATGCTAATGTAATACTTTGCGACATCATTTTATGCTTATGTAATACTTTGCGACATCATTATATGTACATGTATTACTTTAAAACATCATTATATGTAAATGTGTTACTTTGCGACATCATTAAATGTAAATGTTTAACTATGCGACATCATTAAATTCAAATGAATTACTTCGCGACATCGTTATATGTAAATGTATTACTTTGCGACATCATTATATGTAAATGTATTACTTTGCGACATCATTAATTTGGTTGATGCAATTTCAATGACAACTAATGTGCATACGATGGAATTTTAAATCGGACAAATATCAAATAACAGTTTAACGACGCGGTCTCAAACGGTTCTATTATGAGTGCTGTAGTTCGATATTTGTGTAATATTACTATAGTTACGAATACACATAACACGATCGTCACAAAACACAAAAACAATCGTCAAATAAAGACACTCAACATGATCTTCACAAACACGCAAAACATGATCTTCACAAACACACAAAACAAGCTCGGCATAAGCTCACAAAACAAAATCGACAAGGTTCTCGAAACAAAATAAACGGTAAAACCAGGTATTGTAAAGTGTATTCCGTCATATTTACGAAATACGTACATGCGTATATGTTACACATTAATTATTCTAATATAAAACAACAACAACATCTTGAAACTGATATTTAATTACAACATAAACTAACAAGCTAATTCGTGAAACCGATGGAGACTTAAACACTTTCTCACTTAGACAAGGAGACGTGTTGATGATTAATGGATTTTTTAAGAACATTAAAAAGGGGAATTTATGAAAAGTTTTACCGGATTAAGTGAGAAATGTTGGCCTTTGTTGTGGTTAACAATGTTAAAATGAACATTTTGAAATATTACTTAAGTAATTTCCCTTAATGTTGTAACACGCGTTATTTCAAAATGACATTTAGTATATAAAGCACGTTTCTTAACACACAATTAAATTGTTATGAAAAGGATTTTGTAAAATTGCAATCATGAATATTGTTGCAGTGTTAACTGTTCTGTTGATAGTGGCTGTTGGTGAATATAAGATCATGATATTTGATGATTATTTTATTTTTAAATATTTAACCAATACTAACATGTACAGTCATTGTATTCTTCACGATTTTTTTTAAACGGAACCATTTATAACGGTGTCAAAATATGTTTGATTTCTTCCGTTATGTCAGTATTTATCAAGTACATATTTGAGCTGTTTTAAGTTCTATGTATGTGTTTGGCGGCCAGTATTGAAATATATATCTTTTTTCAATCTATGAGAACTTGTTTATCATCATCAATTACAATTGCATTTATTAAATAACATCGCGTGGTAGATACGTACCTGTATTCCCTTTTTGTTGAGAAAAAAACAAAACATGCAGTATAATGACGCCTTTTTGTTTATTTAATGATTTATACTGCAAATTTTGCTTTGCCTATTTTCGAAAATGAAACAACATTTTAGAAAATGATGGAATAAAAGTAACATACCACATCAGTGTCAAATAAATAAAAGGTATTTGTTTGCCAAGGCTCGTTGTTAAGGCTTTCGAAGCTTTGCCAAATTAACTTTATTTAACTCTAACCGTGTTTGTCCTAAATAGCACGTATGTTTAATCTTGATGCAACAGCTAAAGAAAGAACACTATACCTATTGGTTTTGCGTAAACATATGTATTGTTAAAGTAAATCCAAAGTTTAATTCATGCATAATATGACAATATCAGCAGTGTATATACATTAACAATACAATAATATTCATTTTCGCTAAAGGCACTATAGAAGCGCAAACCGCCGGGAAGGGGGAGATGTGAGGTGGATTTGCAGGCGTTCAGTGTCAGGCAGGATTGACTTGTGATTACAGTTTAGGGTCAGCCGGCTATTGTCGCAGCGGTCCTGGTATGTTAGTATTGCGTGTATTTATCTCCTTGTAACGTTTCACGTTTACGCTGACAAAGCAACATTTTTAAAGAAAACTAAATCGGCATATAGCACATTATTATCCAAGGGTTTTGGTTCAAAGTTTTGAAACTAGATATATATGTTGTCTATGCTATGAATATATAAACATATATATACATGATATAGGAATGAACTAATCCTTAGATATTTTATTAAGTGTGCGAAATATTTATGGTGTTATGTCGTTTTTTTTTCATTCATTGAATATTTTTGGTACACGTTTTTTTTTTCTTTATTCTAGTCAAAGCAAACTCTAAAAGTTTAAACATACTTTCGATTACAATTGTGGTCGAGTTTCAGGTAAAGAAATTTCTAATTGACCTGTTACTAAATAAAATTATAAATATATAATTTTGTTTTGTCATTTAACATTCAAACATGCATTTCATTTATAATTTCAGGGTTTTTATTTGGGTAGACATAAGATACCCTTCAGCAAGACAGCGATTCAAAGCGGCAATGAACACATTGTGAAATGTTAGTGTTATATTAGTAAAATGAAGACAAAATAAATAACTTAATCGTGTTTTATTAGAACCAAGCCCAAATTGCTTTTGTTGACCCTTTTCGAGATGTATGGCATGTACAGCTTAATATTTTGCAAATATTTGTTGTTATAAAAGATATTTCAACAATTATGCTGTTTCACCCAAAGTGCCCTCTTTGAAGGGACTTTTTACAGATTTTGGCATGTTTTAAAGTTTGCCATTTAATGCTTTAAATTGAAATAGGTAAACATCGGGACTATATAGTAAGTTTAACACTTGAGACAAATTTAAAAAAGAGAAAGAAAACAAAGTAATCCACACCTGGGCTTGAACCACTGACCATTGGAGCAATCCTCGTAATGTCACAACATACACCGATAACAACAGAAGTCTCCAAAATATTCAATCCCTTCGCGCTTGTAACGCTTTCTAATTTTCAAATCGTCAAAAGATGCATATAAGGGATATGTTAGAGCATGATGAATGTTCAGTATTACTGTTTTCTCGGAAATATCATAACTACAACGAACATTTGCAAATCTGAAACATGTTGTTGCAGTTTTGTCAAATTACCAAAACTTGAAAAAGTCCCTTTAGTATAGTTTTTCAAAACATCTATTTTTTTCAGGCACATGCCATGTGTTTTAGTTATGGTATACTTCAACCGCAAAACGCACTCCCCGACCCATCCGAAAAACCACAACAACACACAACTGCGGTATGATTTATGCTGTGGTTTTGTAGTTTGTGATGACGAATAGGCTATGTTGTGGTAATTTTTCATTTTCCAATTAGTTTTTTAATATCTTTTAAAACTCAGATAAAACAAGACGATTTGTCATCTATTGAAATATTTCACAATGTGCTGTATGACATTTGTTTTCGAACTCACACCGTAACATGTGACCTTTTGTGAAACGTTATTATGTAGTCAGAAATGTGTCCGTTTTGAATGTATTGCTTTTTAATATTCTCAATTATACATCGTACGGTAGTTGTGTATATTGTTAATGCGCTTTATGCGCACCATGGATCTATAGAAACTATTCAATTTTGGTGGTGTGTAACCACTAACGGTCATGTTTGTTTACTTCCTTTAAAACATTTTTATAATTTTGAAAGTTTATACGTTATACAGACAATTCCAATTATTGCTATAAGTGAATTCAACAACAATGAACTACACAAGAAGTATTCTTACTGCTGTTTTTATCCTTACACGGATCGGTGAACGTTTTATCCAAGATGACATATTCCCCACCCACTTGCTTCAACAAGGGTCGACTATTGATGTTTCATATGGACAGTTGGTATTTTATGAAACATTTGTTACTTCTTATTCTACACCAGACAGAAAGAGAAACACTTTATATCGATGTTGTAACACCAAACATCCACTTCCTATGTTATTATTGCTTTGTGGTGACGTTCATCCTTGCCCTGGGCCCACTGATCAGGGGAGTCGTTCTTCTCTATCATCCGACCAGTCGTGTGCATCCATTGACAGCCAGTACACGGTGTTTAGGAATCGTGGCTTACATTTCCTTCACTTAAATGTCAGAAGTTTGATCCCGAAGCTAGACGAGATAAGATTACTGGCCAATCGTACACGTGCAGCTTGTGTATGTCTTACTGAGACATGGCTAGACGATACAGTTTCAGACTCTGAAGTCTCCATTCCAAACTATGTTATTAGGCGGCACGACAGGAATCGACATGGTGGCGGGGTGTGTACTTATATTCGACAAGACCTAGCCTTCAACCCTAGAGATGACATGACGAGAAATGATCTTGAGGCCACATGGATTGACATTTTGCTACCTAAAAGTAAACCAATACTTTGTGGCACTATATATCGTCCACCAACACAACTGAACTTTTTTGAAGTGCTGGAATCTTTGTGTTCAGAATTTGTTCATGTTGAAAATGAAACTGTCATATTGGGAGATTTTAACGTTAATGTTTTAATCAAATGTTCTCTGGTTGACAAACTATTATCTTTTACAAATATGTTTAATTTGACACAACTTATTCAAGAACCTACTAGAATTTGTAATACTTCATCAACATGCATAGACTTAGTTCTTGTCTCAGATAATGATTTAATTTCTCATAGTGGAGTCATTGATTCATCAATTAGTGACCATTGTATTGTTTATTGTACACGCAAGAAATTAAATATGTCAATTGGTAAACATAACAATGTACACACCAGATCATTGAAAAACTACAGTAAAGAAAACTTTGAACAATGTCTTTTATCTACAGACTGGAGTAGTGTCTTACTATGTGACAATGTCTCTGTAGCTTGGGATAATTTTAAAAGTACATTTTTATCTGTTCTTGATGGCATTGCACCTGTAAAAGAAGTTAGATTTAAACAACGCACTCAGCCTTGGATTACTCCTGATATTTTGCATAGTATCCAGGCTAGAGACAAAGCTTTTCATGTATATAAGATAAATAGAATGGAAGAAAATTTTAATACTTTTAAGGAGTTGAGAAATAAAGCTCAGTCACTTATCTGTAAGGCCAAGAAACATTATTTTTCAGATAAACTGGAACAGTACAAAAACAATTCTAAATCTCTCTGGGACACACTTAAGAAGTTAGGTCTTCCCACTAAAAAAGGGAACTCTTCATCAAGTAGCATAGGGCTTCAGATTGATGGGCAAATTTCCTTTGACAAATTTACAGTAGCTGAGAAATTTAACTCATTTTATACAACAGTTGCTTCTATACTTGTTGAGAAACTTCCAAAAAGTTTTAACAAATATGGCAAGAATTTTGTAAGTAATTACTACGCTACTAAAGGTGTTGTGCCAAACAGTTTTTCATTTTCCATTGTGTCTGAAAATACAATTTTAAAGCATATACATAAATTAAGTGCTAATAAGGCCTCAGGTTTGGATGGCATTCCTGCTAGATTTGTTAGGGATAGTGCTTCTTTCATATCTTGTCCCCTTGCTCATATTGTTAACTTGTCAATCATACAGGGTTCTGTTCCTGATGACCTCAAGTCAGCGAGAGTTATTCCCCTCTATAAGAAAAGTGTTAAGACTGAGGTTGAAAACTACAGACCGGTTTCGGTATTAAGTATCATCTCAAAGATCCTTGAAAGAGTAATTTATGACCAAGTTGAAGGTTACTTGAATGACAAAAAGCTTCTGTATAGCTATCAATCAGGATTTAGGCGTGGCTACTCTACAGACACCTGCCTTACCCATTTATCTGATTATATTCGTTTTAAGATGGATGAAGGTAAGATGGTTGGTATGGTATTGTTAGACCTACAGAAGGCCTTCGATACCGTCAATCATAGTATTTTAATCATGAAACTTGAGTCTATTGGTCTCCATAGTGACGCAGTCAGGTGGTTCACCTCCTATCTCTCCGATCGCCATCAGGTTGTTGACGTATCGGGTACTATGTCCTCCGAGGCCTCCATCTCATGTGGTGTTCCTCAGGGCTCCATTTTAGGTCCCCTTTTATTTTTAATTTATGTGAATGATATGGCCGCTGTGGTAAGAAATAAAATTTTACTTTATGCTGATGATACTGGCATCCTGGTAGCTGGTAAACACATTTCAGAAATTGAATCCATTCTTTCTAGCGATCTCGAACTTATAAGTGAGTGGTTAGTGGACAATAAACTTTCCCTACATCTTGGTAAAACAGAATCTATATTGTTTGGCTCAAAGCCCAAACTAAGGTCAAATCCTCAGTTAAATGTCTCTTGCAATGATGTGTCAATTACTCCATCAAGTTCAGTTAAGTACCTAGGTGCTATATTGGACCAGTTCCTGTCTGGTGAAACCATTGCTAGGTCAATTATTACAAAGGCAAACTCAAGGTTAAAGTTCCTATACAGAAATAGTAAGTTCTTAACATTGCACACCAGAAAACTCCTTGTCATGTCCCTTATACAGTGCCACTTTGACTATGCCTGCTCTTTTTGGTACCCTGGTCTTATTCAGTCACTTAAAAATAGGCTTCAAACTACACAAAACAAGATGATTAGGTTTGTTCTGAATATGGATAACAGATCACATGTTGGTCAAGAACAGTTTTCATATTTAGGTTGGCTGCCTGTTTCAAAACGAGTAGAACAGATCATACTTTGTCATGTACATAAGGTTAAAAATGGCCTTGCACCAGAGTATATGGGTGAGAATTTTAAGCCAGTGTCTGGCGTACATAATCGTTGTACTAGGTCTAATATGGTAGCTCAGCCAGAATCTGATCATTTTGCTGAAAATTTTACATTTGTAGACTCTGGTCGTTTTTCCAAACCAAGAGTAGGAAGTTTTGGTTCTAAAACATTTACATATAATGGTATCAGTTTATGGAACAATCTTCCTCAAAACATCAGGGATGTAACTAAACCTAACAATTTCAAGGGTGCCATCAAGAAACAGTTTTTAGAGTCTTTATAGCTTTTTATAGTATAATTTTTAGTATGAATTTTATGTTCTGTTAAAATACTGTGATACATTTTTAAGTCTTATGATCATTAAGATGCAAGGATCTCATAATTATTCTTAAACTTATAGTATGCTACAAAGTGTGTTTATTAACTACATATGCAGTGTGTAACTTTCTTAAGCAACTTCTGTGATATAATGAACATGTGATTATATTTGTTCATTCTTAATCAGTAATATACTTTATTAAACAGTACATATTTGATACATATACATTATTAAATATCTAATACATGACTGTTTCATGGTTACTGCCACCAATATCAAGGACCACAATGGAAAAAAGTGAAAATCATTTTTCTCTTTTTTGTGTTATCCTTGGTATTGTGTGTGCATTCCATGGTTTGCTATGTATATTGCTGTGATAATATATTTTATATTGTCTGCATTATGTAGTAACTATGTAATGTTCATATTTTTACCGAATAAAATCTATCTATTCCTTAATCTAAATATTGAACACAATCATTTCTTATATTTTATTTCAACCGTTGTCTGGACTGTGAATTGTCTTATCAAACTTAACATTACATAGGTCGTGGAACATTTTGAAAATGTTAAAATAAGTTAAAACATGAATGGTGTTGATAGGAAATATAATTGACTACATGAATTGAACTAAGTTTTCATATTTCTTTGTATTGTGGTGTACTTTATAAATCACTGTGTTGATCATGATGCATACAGAACATATAATAACAAATATTGGTTACTGCAGTATAAAATAATTCATCAGACTAAAGATACTCCCGTTGGTGTTTTCTGTAATGGAAACGAACACTAACGTGCTGTTGCATTGTAAAATAGTTAAAGTGCTTACGTTTAAGTGTGTGTGTGTTTTTTTTTTAATTTCAAAATCACATTTAATGAGACTAATATCATGAAGTGTACATCGAACATATATAAAAATAATCAATTTTAATCACCGCTATCATACTACTTAAGATGGAATTTTTCAGTTAATACTCGCTCCTAGAATATAGCCGAAACAAGCATTTAAGATTAATGTTGTTTAAAATCACATACACAATGGAACAAAATTACAACTGATGAAATGTTTCATATATCGTGGAGCATTGTCATTTGGAATTCATTGAAAGCGAAATCCCATCAGAAAAAATTATTAAAGAAATAGATTTTGCCGAAACAGAAGTAGTAATGCTTTTTTGTTAATTTTCACTTCTTTTACAATAAAAACGGGTTATACTATGATTGAATATCACACGTTTTGGTTAAAACAATACTTCCAGGGCATTTGTCTATGACAGTGACAGGGCTTTTTTTTAAATTATTTATTTAAGCTCGATTGCATCGAAAGCCTACGGCTTATTGAAACTCTCTCCAGTACTTG
>VMBQ01009767.1:7942-24547 GCA_007657795.1 Dreissena rostriformis
CTATCATTATTGCATCAGAATCTAGTCGGTTGTTATTCAACACGATGTTGGCTTAATTAATCGTAAGTTTGTACCACATTAAACTTGTTATATACATACATATATGTGCACACATGTATATTATATGTCTTGATTGTAAATGGGGTACAGTCCTTAATTATTCTTTGATACGCATGCATGGTGTACTCTTTATGACTACTGTACTTTCAGAACAAGTATTCACTGTAATTCGTTTTATTTTCAGACGGTGTTCATTGTAGATGTTCAATAAACGAGACAAATAGACCACGTTCTTATTTATGAACACCGTGATCTACAGCATCAACCACCATGCTCAAAGTACAAGGCCCGATCCCTGGATGCGACTATGCTGCAGAACACGCAGAGGCCTCCATAGTGTCAGCACTTATAACAGCACATTCAATGATCCACGCACCCAGAGCTGAAGCCAAAGTGGAGAGGGCCAAACGACCTACCATTACCTCATTACAGTGTTCATCATTAAGTTGAGTAATAACCTTACAGTGCCACATAGATATTTTATTTAATATATCGAGAGGTAATAATTTTTTCCATATACTGTTAATATTTTTGGTACTAGTGTATTATTTATAACAAAACCTTGTAAATATACTGGAAGATTTTTCACTGAACATGGCTAGTGGAGATGAGGATGAAAGTAATCGAAAGCAGATGTACATCTCTCAGGAAGATGAAAAGATTCTTCGTGCATTTAAGTCATTACCAAGAAGACCAGACATTGATTCTAGTGAAGATTTAATGGACATCATTCGCCGCATGTGTTCTATGAGTATGAAGGAGGGACAGGAGAAGCATAGAATCGAGGATACTCGAACAAAACAACACCACACAAGTCTACCCAAAACTATCAGTTTTCTTTGGTGAACCAAATAAAGAAGACATAAAGAAGGTTTTAAATTAAAAATAGACTCCCTGATTTGGGACAGAATCTTCAGTGAAGATCAAATATTTTATGGCATTCGAAGAGCGTTGTGAGGGAAGGTGAGTGATCACCTTCGGAGAGCAGGAGTTGGATTGACATTACGAGCAGCTTTCCGGAACTGGAACAGGAATTTGGCTGCATCGAAACTGCAGAAAGCCTGATGCAGAAATTTTATTCTGTAGAACAAAAGCCCACTGAGGATATTGCCTCATATTGTGCCCGTACTGAGGACTTGTTTGAACTTGAAGTGAATTTGAAACAACGTGGATTAGCACGTGGCGACAACAACATATTGAAAAGAGTTGTCTACAAAGGACTGAAAAGAGAAGTGAAGCAGATGGCTGGCATAATGCATGTGCGTAAAGTGTCGTCCCAGATTAGACTGTGCAGTCAGCACAGGCTAATCAGGGACGACACTTTCCGCCTAAATTGGATTTTTGCTAAGAAGAAAAACGAAAACTGTCGAAAAAGCGGAAAGTGTCGTCCCTGATTAGCATTTACGGACTGCACAGGCTAATCTGGGACGACATTTTACGCACATGCATTAAGCCCAGTTTTCTCAGAACACAACTTAAATATTCGACTCAATCATATCAGGTGAGCGATATGTACCAACTGGTATACACACTTTAAGTTTTTTGTATACTTCGAAATCACTTGTTGAACAATCGTTGACGAGCTAACATGTCGCAAGATTACGTCATTCAAATGACTAGTGAGGCGGACTACGAAACAATCTTGAAAGAGTGTTAGGAGAAAAAAGTTAATTTCATGGAAAAAAGGGACAAACTTAAGATTGAGTTTCAAGAAAGCCAGGACTGGAATGCAATGAAGCAGTGGTGTTCAGGCCAAGGCCTTAAAACCATTTAGACAAGGTAAGTTTAGATTTGTGCGTTAACAACTGATTGTTATTTTATCTATTTATGTTTATATGCATATTTACACCTAAAGTTGGCATGAATTAATTTACTTAAAAGTTTTTATTTATTTATCGTTTTTGTCGGCCAATAAACATTGTGTAAGATGTTCAACTGATTTTGACTTCCAACTCATTGGAGCGAGCATTTCCCGTCAGGAACTTATACGTGTAACATGGCTCTTAGTGTGAGGCGTTCATCAAGAAATTCAGAAAGGTATGCATTTATATTATAGCATTATTTCATGCCAAACATTTTTTTTTTCTTTAAAATACTATTTCGGTTTTGCAATGACAACTTTATTTAAACTATAATACCTTATTATATGTCACAGTGACTGTCTCAATTTCATAGAAGCGTGCGACAGAAGCGGACGAACTTAGCTGCTTCGACATGTCTGCAAAAACTAGATCCTCCTGGGTTTCAATTAAAGTTCATCGATGACAATATAGGTATGTCACATTTTAAAATACCTTGATAAACACGGCACTTTTAAATACATGTTCATAAACATTTCTCATAAAACTCATTTTCATCAGCGCAATGTTTATACTCTAAAAATGCATAATTCAAACTATTTAAAATTAAGATCATTTAAGTCATTAAAGTTTGTTTGGTCGAACCTTAAATGCAAATTAGTTATAATATTATTTGTTTAAGTGCAAAAATGAAACTTAAACTACTTAAAAGAGGATACCAGTACGTTTGAATTAAATATTTATATTGTATATTTATGATGTATTGTTTTAGCGTTGTAGTCATGTCAACTCTTTCATAAATGTATAGGTAATATGATTAGTTTATTAAGAGTTAAGACGCACAATGTAAAATAATCTTCAATAATGGAAAACAGTCTCAATTATGTTCAATGTATATGAGACTAGTATCAATTATTGAATGATTTTTTTTTTTATTATTTGAGAGCTAATATGCACTTAACATATTAAAAAAATATTTTCATGTGTCGCAACGTGCTATATACTGATTTAGTGCGTAAACCTATATAACTTATAATCCGAATTCTTTATACGTAATAATTAAATTGTCATTTTTGTGTATACCGTATTGTCTGTGCTATATAACTTTATTTTGATCACTATTTCTGTATACTTCTGATAAATGTTTACTCTGTATAACAGGAAGCGGGGTGTTTACAACAAAGACGTTCTTGGAAGGTGCATTCCTCCTTGAATATCCAGGAGAGTTGATCTCATGGAAGGAAGGATTGAAGAGGGAAGAAAAGTATGAACAACTTAGAGAAGGTTCATTCTTGTTTTACTTCAGATGTAAAGAAAAGAATTACTGGTAAGCGCTTGCTATTTTTTTAATACTACTTTTGTTATTAGTTTATTATTGCTACGTCTTTGGCAGAGAAATTCCAAAACTGATATAATTGTTAAACAATGAAGTCAGGAAATGCACCGAAAGTACTTAAATACAATTTGTAGTATACTCAAACGCATTTAGTTCCACCCTTCATTGTTTATATATATATTCGCTCATATTATTTAATTAATATGCTTTGACACTCTTAAAGTGAACGAAAGTGTATGTCTTTTCTACCATTTACATGCAGAAAACTTTAAATGATATATTTAGAAAGAAAATGTGCTTAGTATTCGGTAAATTGACAGAACGTTTAATATAACATGTATTTAATGTATCAATACATATACGTATACATATACGTAAATATGACATATTTTCATTATATATGTTGAAATAATATTAAGGCCTAGTGGCAACACCATAAGTTTAAATTCAGTCATTTCGTGATTGCATGTTTATTTTAAAATATATCAATTTGTATTAGACTAGTTAAATATTACATACCCAATACGTACTTTTCGTATGCATATCGTAATACCCTTCATATGATAATGCATACACATTATAGTTCATTTTACTCCACTGTCATAGTGTGCATAATTTTGATGCGTATTGTACCGCACTTTGTAATCAACCCTACTGAAAGGTGTTATGGTGTTTAACACCATATGTCCATTGTCAAGGATATTTTTTTAGTTTCTATGATATTTAAAAATAACTAATTACTGATTTGTCCGTTGGGGTCGCCGAGTAGTTTAATTAGAGTGTCAGCTGTTAAACGAATGAAGTTTAAAATATAAATGATATCAAGCTTCAAACAACATTTTCAATTTCATATACCAGTTGCACCAGTTTGACTTACGATAAATTGTTTCAGAAGTGTGTGTGTTTTTTTTTTACAGGGAACAGCAATCCNAGACCAGACATTGATTCTAGTGAAGATTTAATGGACATCATTCGCCGCATGGGTTCTATGAGTATGAAGGAGGGACAGGAGAAGCATAGAATCGAGGATACTCGAACAAAACAACACCACTCACAAGTCTACCCAAAACTATCAGTTTTCTTTGGTGAACCAAATAAAGGAGACATAACCTGGGAAGGTTTTAAATTTAAAATAGACTCCCTGATTGGGGGACAGAATCTTCAGTGAAGATCAAATATTTTATGGCATTCGAAGAGCGTAGTGAGGGAAGGTGAGTGATCACCTTCGGAGAGCAGGAGTTGGATTGACATTACGAGCAGCTTTCCGGAAACTGGAACAGGAATTTGGATGCATCGAAACTGCAGAAAGCCTGATGCAGAAATTTTATTCTGTACAACAAAAGCCCACTGAGGATATTGCCTCATATTGTGCCCGTACTGAGGACTTGTTTGAACTTGTAGTGAAACAACGTGAATTAGCACGTGGCGACAACAACATATTGAAAAGAGTTGTCTACAAAGGACTGAAAAGAGAAGTGAAGCACATGGCTGGCTATAAATGTGATACTATAGCAGACTATGATCAGTTCAAATTTGAATTGGGAATGATTGAGACAGAACTGATCGTTACAGAGACTAAGTGATGTAATGCTATTAATGCCGAAAAACCAAAGACAGAAATGACTGAGATTAGGGATCAACTAATAAGGCTGAATGAAAGAATATCACAGCTAGAAAAGGAACAACAGACCAGACAGAATGATTATAGGGACAATCAGTACCAGAGATACAGGATCCACAATTGGGGCGAATACAGGAACCACACTCGGGGAGGATATAGGAACCACAATTGGGGAGGATATAGGAACCACCCTCGGGGAGGATATAGGAACCACACATCTTTTTGCTAATTGCAGCTGGCATCAGGGCAAGCAGAACACTGACTGCAAAGGCCATGGAAATATGTGTCGTGTTCTGAGAAAACTGGGCATAATGCATGTGCGTAAAGTGTCATCCCAGATTAGCCTATGCAGTCCGCACAGGCTAATCAGGGACGACAATTTCCGCTTTTATGGAATTTTTCGTTTAAATGATGTTTCTTCTTAGCAAAGAATATCCAGTTAAGGCGGAAAGTGTCGTCCCTGATTAGCCTGTGCGGACTGCACAGGCTAATCTGGGACAACACTTTACGCACATGCATTATGCCCAGTTTTCTCAGAACATGACACATATACCATTAAAAGGTTAATATGTTCAAAATTATTCCTAAGTCAAGCACATGCATCAACCAGCTAAAGCTTCAACGTGGAAATGATGCAGTGCCACTACCACCGCAAGAATTATTATTTAATTTATTTGACCACGCTTTTGCCAATGCCAATTACGGCCTTGCATAGATAAATTGTTATATCAAAGGTTCAGATGTACTGACAACTGGAAAAAAATGTGAAAATGTACTGTTACCAGTGACACACAATTTGTTGTTACTTTTGTAAAAGTAAAAGTTTTCAGTAAAAGTTGGCACTTACCATATAAGTGTAAAGATGATAATTTGAATGCAGTTATTCTTGAAAAAATATTTTCCATCTGTTGTTTTCTGCATTTGACAGCAAAGTAAACGAAGGAAAAAATGCATATCAAATTTTTTCATACAATGAACCTATAGCAAAAAAAAAAGGTTTTGTCATAAATTAAGACGACACCAGATTTGGACAAGATATCACGACGGTTAGACATAATAAGACACCTTCTAAAGAAGACAGAAAGAAATGTAACAACGTACGACAGCTATGGCAATCCATATTCGATCATCAGTTAGACAGTCTGTGGAACAAAGTTCAAGAAATTATTTCTTCTTACATTGATAAATTAGATAACAGAGCATTAAAAACATTGAAAAATGAACATTTGCTTATTCTTAATTTGATGCAAAAGACCAAGAATATATTAATTATCTTCAGGGTATAAAGACTGAGAAAAGTAAATTGGTTCTGGCTAAATTTCTGTCAATTATAAATTCAAACTGTTATCAAACCAATGCTTTCCTATAGAAACTACAAGCTGTCAAATATGATACATGTGGAAAGTCTGTCTATAGTCACACACTCAGGTAAAGTCAAAGAAAGCAAGAAGAATTTTGAAGTTGAAAATATCTTGCCTGAGTTGGAGAGAGAGGGCGATAAAAGAAAAAAACAAGCAGCAGACGTTGCGAGACGTAAATCTGAAGTGCAGATTCAAATAAAACAAGAAATAAGAAAGAA
This sequence comes from Dreissena rostriformis, assembly GCA_007657795.1. Taxonomy (NCBI): domain Eukaryota; kingdom Metazoa; phylum Mollusca; class Bivalvia; order Myida; family Dreissenidae; genus Dreissena; species Dreissena rostriformis. Next base: position 14,338 of record VMBQ01009767.1, read on the forward strand.
AGCAAAAGAGACAATGGTCAAAACACACATACTGCGTATACAGTTGGTAAGTCCTTGATATAAAGAAGCGTACATGGTGTAAAAAGTATCTTTCTTGGTCATATTATAACGATTTTGAACAAGATCTGTATTACTTTTCCTTTGCTCTGAAGTTTTAAATATAAATGAGAACAAGCTTCAAACAACATTTTCAATTTCATATACCAGTTGCACTAGTTTGACTTGCGATAAATTGTTTCAGAAGTGTGTGTGTTTTTTTTTTACAGGGAACAGCAATCCGACCACTAAACCATTTGACATGTCGCGCTCCTACTTGAGGCATTACCGCCGCAATAATCTGGACAGCATCTGGAACTGACTAAATCCCATGCAGCTACGTCAAGTTTGCACTGTACAGGGATGGCCAGGAGGTTGCCTATATAATCTTCAATGCACAGGAAAACACTTTCATCAATTGGTTTTCTAAGGGCCAACATAAATTGGCCCTGCAAATGATGCAGATTTACCAAAAAAGGAAAATAATGACCAGTTAGACTAAACACAATGAGTTATCAACAGGGATTCAACACTCTGTAATAGACAGGGAACCAACACTCTGTAATAGACAGGGAACCAACACTCTGTAATAGAAAGGGAACTCACACTCTGTAATAGACAGGGAACTGAAACTCTATAAAAGACAGGGAACCAGCACTCTGTAATAGACAGGGAACTGACACTCTGTAATAGACAGGGAACCAACACTCTGTAATAGACAGGGAACCACTACTCTGTAATAGAAAGGGAACTTACAGTCTGTAATAGACAGGGAACTTACTCTCTGTAATAGACAGGGAACTTACATTCTGTAATAGACAGGGAACTTACACTCTGTAATAGACAGGGAACTTACACTCTGTAATAGACAGGGAACTTACTCTCTGTAATAGACAGGGAACTTACACTCTGTAATAGACAGTTAACTTACACTCTGTAAAAGACAGGCAACGGAAATGGACATATCAAGGTCCTACTTGACGCACTACCTCCTCGAGAAACTGGACAGCATGTGGGTCTCACTAAATCCACAGTATGTCAAGTGTGCACTGTACAAGGACGGCCAGAAGGTTGCCTTTATCATATTGAACACACAGGGAAGCACTTTAAACAACTGGTTTTCTAAGGGCCAACATAAATTGGCCCTGCAAATGATGCAGATTTACCAGAAAAAGGAAAATAATGACCAGTTAGACTAAACATATTGTGTAATAGACAGGGAACCAACACTCTGTAAAAGCAAGGGAACCAACACTCTGTTATAGACCGGGAACCGACACTCTGTAATAGAAAGGGAACTTACACTCTGTAATAGACAGGGAACTGACACTCTGTAAAAGACAGGGAACCAGCACTCTGTAATAGACAGGGAACTGACACTCTGTAATAGACAGGGAACCAACACTCTGTAAAAGAAAGGGAACCAACACTCTGTAATAGACAGGGAACCAACTCTCTATAATAGAAAGGGAGCTTACACTCTGTAATAGACAGGGAACTTACAGTCTGTAATAGACAGGGAACTAACTCTCTGTAATACAGGGAACTAACACTCTGTAATAGACAGGGAACTTACACTCTGTAATAGACAGGGAACGGAACTGGACATATCAAGGTCCTACTTGAGGCACTACCGCCTCGAGAAATCTGGACAGCATGTGGGCGTCACTAAACCCACAGTATGTCAAGTGTGAACTGTACAAGGATGGCCAGGAGGTTGCCTATATCATATTGAATGCACAGGGATGCACTTTCACCAGCTGGTTTTCTAAGGGCCAACATAAATTGGCCCTGCAAATGATGCAGATTTACCAAAAAGGAAAAAAATGATGAGTTAGACTTAACACAATCTGGCACCTTAATTACTGAAATGACACAACGGTAGCAGCATATTACCTGTCAGATGTTTCAACATCACTAGACTTAACAAAACGAGGCGATGTTATATATAGGCGACGTGACAATGCTTACTATGAAATGGACAGACAAAAGGGAAGCTTGTATGCTGTCTATAAAGCATAATCACACAATGGTTGTAACTACACAGACTGACCATTACAGCGGTGATCCTGTTGTTAAACGACTGTGCATTCTGGAGTACATCAGACACATGGGTGGCGTGGATCGCTCCGATCAGCTCAGGAAATATTACAGTTTCTCGAGGAAAACCAACAAGTGGTGGCTGAAACTATTCTTCCATATTATCAATCTAGCGGTTACAAATGCCTACATCTGGTATCTGAAAAACCGCGAAGGAAGATCACTGAGTGACGCACTTAAAGTTTCTTCTTGAGCATGCAAAGTAGTTGATGGCCAGCCATGAGATGGTAGAGGTTCCTTGTGGGCGTCCAATCCATACCTATTGTTAACTCAAAAGCAAGGTGAGATACCTGTTATATCAAATATTTTAGGAATAAAGGACTGCTATAACACTCAATGGAAACACGTGCAGGTTCTCTCGATAATTTTCTGGAAAAAGTGGAAAGAACGATACAGGAGAAGCGCCTGACAGTAGCCATTTCCCTGACCTCATTCCAGCCAAAGAAAGGGGCAAAGATAAAAAACCCGACCAGGAAGTGTGTTGTGCAAAGACACAGTGGGAAGCGTCATGTTCCAGGAAAGTCCAGAAAACACCACAAAACCAGATACTGGTGCAAGGACTGTGAAAAACCTCTGTGTGTGGCACCTTGCTTTAAAAGATATCATACTCTGTTTAACTACCAGTTGAATGGTTAGCACAGTGAGGGTTAAAATGCGAGAAAGTGAATTCAATGTTATGGAAATATTTGTTATAAATTCTTTATTTTATAAACCAAGAAACTCATGCTGGTGTTTTAGTTGATTTGAAACATAGTAAACAAAGACTGTTTTAATTTTTGTCTCAAGTTCCCTACAACTTCACCTTACATGTGTTAATAAATGCCTTTTATTTGGGAAGTTTATTATCTCAAGAGATGTCAGATAAAAAAGCGATCTGACCACCAGACCAATCGACATTCAACGACAACCAGTCTCAGACAAAAGCCAGACACAGACCTAGGGACCAGCGTTAAGGTCAAACCCCTATGTTTAGCCTGAGTGGTTTAATTACGATAGTTTTGTTCTTTGTATAGAAGACATGCAGTGAGTATTATGATATAATGTGAGTCTTGCCATGGGAAAATGGGTCTTATGCCATAGGTGGCCATAGCAGCTCCTTACCAGACTGCGCAGTCTGGAAAGGATCTACCCTGGCCGCTATAAAGTCATGCAAGGTTTCTTGGTCTCTTAAGTAGAGAGGGTAGCTCTTAACCTGACTGCCCAAATGCGCAGGCTGATCTGGAGCTGCGCTGGCCGCATATGACATAAGACCCACTTTCGCATGACTGTGCTCATGCATAAGTCATTCCCATCCAGACTGCACAAATCCTCCAGGGTATCTCTGTATGATAACTGGAGGGCTGGACTGAGGTAGAGTGTCTGTATTGGAGTTGGAAGTCTCCATACTACTTGGGGCGACCACCATAACTTGCTCATCCTTGAACTTGCCTTCCATGTACATGGGCTGTATGATTGTTGGGAGAGAGGCCATGTTTACCCCTCCCACCACTTTCTGACTCCCACATTCCTGCGACCATGGCACCATGGTTACTTCGTTTCCATGGGAAAGTATCTGTGTCAGAACAGGCAGCTGGTTGCTCTTAAGGCTGTAGAACATTTGCACAGACCCAGGTTTCTGTTTCTCCGAATTCTCATCATCTTCATCATCATCATCACCATCGTCTGCATCTTCGTGAGAACAGACCACTGGTATTGCACTAGCCACTGATACAGGGGGCATCAGGTCAGCAGGGTTAACAGTCACTAATTTCGGCTGTATGCCACCGATACAATTCACATGAGAGTGGACCAAGGTTCGAGACTTGTGCTGTTCAGGGGTCTCCTCTGCGAAAAGCACGGTGCTCGGGACCTGGTACTGGGACACGCGGGTGATGACATGGCCCCCCTGCCACTGTTGAATGGTCTCCACGGCGTCCCGCTCTTGCTGGTTAAGAACGGACACTGACCACTCATTGTCAGCCTTCAACCCAGGGTCACCATCCTTGTTCGACCACTGGAGTTCTATCGTCTGAGGTAAATTCTGAAATTCAGGAATATGTGAAGAGTCTTGATGCTCAAAATTGTCTACTAGTTGCGAACTTAATAGGAATGATTTTTCCTTTCTAACTTGACCATTCACTTTACCGTTTACATGCACTTTCATGTGTTTATCAAGGTTTCCCTTGATTGTACATGCATAGGAGCAGTGGGGACATTTAAAGGGTTTCTCCCCAGTGTGTATGCGCTGATGATTTTTGAGTTCACTGTTTCTATAGAACACTTTATCACAAGAGTCGCACTGAATGCGTCTATCGTTGTTATGGCGACGCATGTGATGTTTCACCTCCGCACGGAGTCGAAAACGTTTGCCACAAATCACACACATCTCTTGGGCCGGAGCATGGCGCAATCGATGTATTTTCAACACCCTCTCAGACTTGTACGATTTGTTACAAATGTCACACAAGAATGCTCGTTCATCTGTATGTACGGCTTTGCGATGCTCATCATAGGACCCCTTGGAGCGGAACACGTTGCCACACAAGTCACACTGCAGTTTCTTGTTCCTCCGATCAGGGTGAGCCTCTTTGATATGAGCATACAGATCCTGGCCTGTAACAGGAGCACACATTTAATGCAAGCAGCCTTTTCCTGACCATTTTTGGAAAAAATGAAAGTTGGGGATTAGGAATTTTTTAGCGTGAAAAGTCCGATGATTCGGGAAAAACTAATTTAATACAAGTCTTTATTACAATTAAAATAAGAAGAACAAAATCAAATAAATTAGAGTTATAATTTGTTAGATGTTATTAAAATAAAATTGAGACATAATAATGACCATAAGCACATCAGTCCGCGGCTGGTGTAGTGTAATTTGGTACTATAAAAAAAGGCTTGTCACCATAGGATGACATATGCCCCCTTTTTCAGACAGACGGACAGTGTGATCACTATATGCCCACCTTCGGGTGCATAAAAAATGTATATAGTCACCCTTTTGGATTCTTTAATTTGTTTGTTTATGTTCAAGCATTATTGGACTCATGGTTTAAATATACTACCGTGAAGACTGCAATGGCCAAAAGTATGAGTTCAATATACATTTTAGTGCAAGAAAGTTCAACGTCAACCATTGTCAAACCAAATTAGTGCATTTCCTATGATAGGAAAAAAAAAATTATCAAAAGAAAATTCCTTTACCGTAGGAGTCTAAAAACTTTATTTAAACAATAATACGGAGGGATGTCAGACAACAGGGTGTCCTTTTCCATACCATCAATAGGGTAACATCGGCATCATGATACAATAACAGAACTAAAAAAACTGACAAAATTGTTTGGTTACTGCCTTTAACCAAGTGAGAATACCGGATACTAGCTAAAATATTGTTTTTGATGATTTGAAAAAAGATGAAACAAAGACAAAATTACGATTACACTTACGGTGTTTAAAGTTTTCGGAACAGTATTCACAGAACATGCCCTGAGACATCTTCGGATGGACCCTCTTCACGTGCTTTTTGAGGTACTTCTCGAAGGCGAACCGGCGCTCGCAGTAGAAGCATTTGCACGGTAGATTCTCCTCCGCAACTTTCCCGTGCTCACGTCTGATTGGCTTCGCTGAGGAAGTGTATGCTTTGTTCTCAAGCCTGCGCTTTGAATGTTTAGACCTGGTTTTGTAGCTAGCCTCTGGCAGTACACCAGCAGTCTTGAGAGCCTGAACAGATTTACATAATAATTAGACAGGGCCCTCGTTCTCTGTTTTGGGGCCAAANTTTTTTAAGAAGTGTCTTATGATTATTATATCTCAATTTCATTTCAAGTTCATCTAGTCAAATATACTAAATTATGAAAAACGCAATAAATTTAGTGCAAACATGTACAAATGTAGTAATGAGCGAGTAAGTAAAAAAAAATCCGCCATAGAAAGGAAACGCCGCAAAAATTCCCCCTCATGAGGGACCTGGGTACCTTCGCCTTATGGCCAGAGAGGGCCCTGCAAGAGTTATTATCAGTGCCTTTTTCATGTTGAGCTGCTATAACAACGTGAATATGTTCATTTAAAAATTAATCAATATAAATGTATTGAGATATAAGCGTTTGTTCATTATTTAAGTGTTTTACAGAACGAGCACAAGATATTATGTTATGGAAAAATCTTCATTATTATGTTGCAGAAATCTTTAATAATGAAATATTTTATAATTTCAAGACCCAAGACATGCTAATTCAATATTCACAAACTACATTCAAAAACTACCAATACAAATGCTTGCCCAAACCTTTCTCGCAGTTCCTGTATCAACTGTTCCTTCTTTTTCATCTAACATGCAATGCTTGGCTTCTGGAACACAATCATGTGAAAATCTGTAATTTAAAGTGAAATAACAAATGAGCTTTGCTTTTACATATTTATCCCTACGCTTTTTGAAAAAAAGGTGGGGATATTGTGGTAATCTCCGCTGTTCGTCCGTCTGTCCCTCCTGGCCACTATCTCCTCCTACACTATTAGCACTAGAACCTTGAAACTAACACAAATAGTAGCTATGAGCATGTGTGCGCCCCTGCACTATTTGGANGTGTTTTATGAAGTTAAAGAAGCATCTTTCCAGCTCATTAGCTATTCTCTTAGAGGATACATTTTAAGATAAGACAAAATCGTCATGTAAAACATCATATTCTTCATAGCCACAGACTTCAATGTAGATGGAAGAAGCCATGTAATACGTTGGGCAATGATGATAAATATGAGTAGGCAAACCAAATGTAAAGGCTGAAAAACACAAGTAAATCTGCTTAATTACAGTTCTTAAACCAGATCAGATTTTCAGGTAAATCTGTTGATTATCACTTATAAAATCACTGACTCTAACAAATGTAACCACTTATTACTAAGCAATGAGGCAATGATTGTTTTGAATTACCTCCCTTTCATATTGTACATTGTACCTGACTAGCCACCATTTGTTAAAAAAACATGAGAAAGCCAATTATTTTGTTTAAGATGTTTTGTTTTAGATAGAGCTAGCTATATTAATTGAAAAGATGCCTGTTTCCACCCTTCTTTATCATTATTTCTTCGAAAAATCAACAAAAAAACGGGGTTGCGAAAACCTATGACAAATAGAAAATCGCCGAAATTCGGCTTCAGTTTTCTCATACTAGAGGTCAAATAATTGTTTGAAATGATTTTAAATTGTTTTGATTCATGTTTCCTTACATGTTTCTCATAATTTGGACTGAATTAATGTTAAGTTTATTGAGCAGCGCCGAAAAATACGCGGTCCGATTTTTTTCGAATTTTGGGCTCAAAAAAGATTAGGACTGGCGGGAAAAAAATAGGTAGGATCGGGCCACCAGAAACAAACAGTATTTTTTTTTACGCCTTATGACAATACGGTCAATCTCAACTATGCATGGCCCCATTGCCAATCCTGGGGCACACCTAGGTCAAACATTCAAGGCGTGGGGATACGGGTCGGCCTCTGCCGGGCCATTTCTAGTTAAGTATGTATAAGTATCTATAATAATTGTCACTTAACTATTTCTAGTGCCAACACCAGCTCCGTTTTTAAAAGTTTTGCAGGAGCTCATTCATCATTCATTGCATAGTGAAATTTTACTCAAAATCCCTTGATTAAATTGAGCCTTTAAATATCATCTTCCAGAACAGAGCGTCTTACCAGGCGATGTGCTTGCTAAGACGTTTTTGACCTCATCTTCATGTTGGAAAAAAGGCCCATCATATATCTCTGCCTCACTATTTTCGGCATTTGGACACAGATCCACACAACCGTCATTCAGTGTCTCCCCATCAGCCACAGGCTCACTCTTTTCAACTTGTAAAACACTCAGTTCACTGCCACGAATTCCAATGCTAGTTTCATGTCTGTTATTATCACCATTTTCATGTTCACTATAGTCATCGATGTCTCTCGTCTTGGGTTTTGTGTACCCGTGTTCTAACACTTCTTCCGTTATGAAGTCGTGGTGTCGTCTGGGTTTTATTGTCCTAGTAGATTTTCTGAATGGAAGAACTTTTCTGCTGTCACTTAAAGGAGCCCTTCTGTTTGGTTCTTTTAATCCAGTTTCCTTAATGGCTGTCAAGATGGTGTCATTGACTCCTGAAATAATACAAATTGTACACATATATAAACAAGCACATTCTTTTTATCCATCAAATGTTGCTTTTTAGTCCTGTGTTAACATAGCCAGAATCTTGGGAACTGTGAAAATATGCACCTTTTTCTGAAAATAACATTTGAAACCATAGGGGGCTGAAACGGTGTTGGGATAGTTTATTATAGTTAGGGATGGCAACGGTTATTCGGTTAACCGGTTATCCGTTTCGTAAGAAGGTTAACCGGTTACAAAATTAATATTCGGTTACTCTTGCAGAAAACACAATTTTGGTTGAACGCAATAAATGCTTAAATTGTTAGATTTGTTTTACTTTATTTCACTGTATTGGCTAAGCCGCTTATCGTATCCCAAATTATCGGCAATTACCACCACGTGATGCCCCCGTTTGGATCAAAAGCGATTAGAGTTGGGTGTAAAATCGGGGTGCAGCGGATTTATGAGCAGGCACACGAGCAAATAGCACCTACACTGCAGTGGGTTTGTTTAGCACTTTACATTCTATTGTGTTTCAATTATTCATATATTTTTTAATTTAAATTATACACCGACCAATAAGGCTTGTCAATTAGCACATTTAACTGCCACATGTCTTTTTTTTAATAAATATTATATCAACGTGAATATCCAGTTTAAAGTCGGTCCAACCTGTTCAGATATCACGTATTTAAAAAGTTAAGCGACAATCTATAATCATGCCTCTATCATCGGATGCCTGGAAATTTTTCATTTGGACATCGAGTATAAACAGACCTTAACAACAGAGGTTTGAGAAATACTTTGCCCGTTGCAAAATATATTTACGCTAATTGACAATAGTTATTAATCAGCAAACTGGTAATGCACATTATGCTTAAAGGATAATGGGTGTTAATCAAACACAACATAATTTAAATTCTGCACTAACTTTCATTGATCAAGATAAAGAACAATAATTATGTGTTAATGACATTAAGCTAATATTACAACATAGAAATATCACAGTTCACCGACAAACATATAACAAATTGTTTTTTGTTTTTTATTTTTTATTTATGTAGTACAAAGACAGTCGGTTAACCGGTTAACCGCTTGAATATCGAAACACGTTAACCGGTTACGGATTTGCTAAGGTTTGCCATCCCTAATTATAGTGTATTTTGACCGAAAATGCAAAAAAAGTTTTTTATATTAATAATAGTAACAAGGGTTTCAACTCAATTTTTTATATTTATTGACAGCCATCAATCAGAATAAAGTTGCATTGACATAAAAAAATACAAATCAAAAACTTTGGTAGGTAGACGTAGCTAACACATAGCTCTATCCAAAAACAATAACAACTTAAAGAACCAGGCATTGGAAATCCTTTTTTGAAGAACTTAAACACGCAGAAATAGTCATTTTTGTTTACTCGGTCGAGATTTCGCAACACGGCGAACACCAACATTCACGAAGTAAACACATTTCTAGAGCACACGTGCGGTCGATTCCAAACACGCAATCGATAAATAAACATATATTGTACAGGCTTACTATTTAGTCATATGCGAAGCGTGCAACCGATCTATAATTTCAACTCATGTTCGAAAAACATTATACATTTCTACTGGAGGCAACCATAACTTGTCACATGGCTAAAAGCCTACACAACTTATAATATGTTTCTTCTAATTGGATAATAATTTGAAGCACTGGCCTGGTAAGTAGTACGGTGTGATAGAGAATGCCGGGCTAAAGTCTGTTTTGTAAACATTGACATGTGCTTTTCCATTCCCACGCATTACCAAGTATCACCAAAGGTACAACCTGTTTGGAGATTTCGAAAATCATGTGAAGAAGACATTATTGTAACAGTGTTTTTTTTTATGAAATATTCGGCGTTATTCGGCCCCATTCCCCTCCAGAAAGAGTATATATTTTTCCCCTATTTTGTAAAAAAAAATCCCCTCTAGAAGTTAAAAAAAAAAAAAAAA
>VMBQ01009768.1:0-29401 GCA_007657795.1 Dreissena rostriformis
ATATTCGACGTCTATTCAACGTCGGGTGTTTGCTGGGTATAGTGATAACCCAGTAAAACACGAAGAACTGTTTCATATGAATCTTCTTTCACCTTATATACATGTCAGTAGCTGTTATCGGATCTCTCTATTCAATCTGTAAATAATTCAAAAGTGACCTATTGAATCTTGTATAGACAGCCTTTTATACAGGGGATGCATCCAGCTTCTGTCTTAGTTATTCCCCCCCCATACTTCTAAGGTTTTAATATGTACATAAACATTCTGTGTTGGGAATATTTACAATTATAAAAAGTTTGTTTATAGTAATGTGCCTAGAAATAAAATATTTATGTTCATATACTACTTCTATTTTTCTGAAGTCCTCCTCATAATAGTTTAGTTGCTCCGGGTATCAGGTGAGCGTCTTAGGGCCCATTACCCCCTTTTCTTGAAACTTGGCCAGAACATGTTTGTTTCAGCGGTATTTCGACATAGTTTGAAAATGGTTCTGGTTCGTAGAAAAACATTGCCACTAGGGGACGGGGCAGTTTTCCGTTTATGGCTATAGTGAAACATTGTTAACACTCTATAATTCACATTTTGAGTCAAATCTTCACAAAAACAAGGTCAGAACATTTGTTCTTATAATATTTCGGTCGAGTTTGAAACTGGGTCATGTGAGGTATAAAACTATGTCACACAGTCAAATTTAAGAAGAAGCTTGTTAACACACTTGAAGTCAAGTCACCGATAAATAATTTCGAATAGTTCTGTTGTTTTCGTTATATTTTGTGACAAGAAGTGTATTGCATATATAAATTAAAAATGCATTGTATTATGCAACATACTTTTTTTATATTTGGATGATTTTCTTGTTTTATGCTGGCGCTCTTTACCTCCGATGTTAACATGAATCATAGCATTTAGTGATATATTTTAAACTATTCAAAATGTGTGAGCTTTTAAACAAATAGTTACAAAAAGTGTTTTAAATTATTATGTAATGAAGCGACAGTTAAGAGCAATATCTATCAAGAATCAAATATTTGAAAATATCACCGACTCCATATAATTAATTAATTAATACTCCGGATATTTAACTATTCGGGCATGACGAATGTCTGAATAAATGGAATAAAGTGTATGTATAAAATCTCCTCGTATAGTGCAACGGCCAAAGGTTTTGTATTTGGTATGGAACATATTTAGTTGGTGTTCTACCCCTTTGGTTTATATCATGTTATGTTATACACAAAATAGTAAACCCACTTCAGAGAACAAGATTTGTAACGCTATTTACTATATAAGTCAATATAAACCATTTGACCCCTGGGTGTGGTTAGATTTGACCCCAGGAGCATGATTTGAATAAACTTAGTAGAGACCATCTATGCATTTCATTCACGAAATACTAAACACCTCGCCTTTTATATGTTAACTTAATTTGCAATTTTATTTACATTTGGATTGTTGTTGTGTTTGATAAAGATGTACTGTTTGTATTGCGCCTTGTGAAATACGTAATAGGTAATCCATTTTAAAGAAGTTTGTTTCATATTTCTATGAGTAAAATGTCACGACATATTTCAACTTGATTTCTGTATAAATGTTTCTGTTTTTCTGAACACAAAACATTAATAAATTATGTTCCCTTAAATTACTATCATCCGGGATGAGATTAATCGAATTAGCAAATTTCCGAGATGTTGTGGATGCGGGTACGGCACTTTTTTCTCTTAAATGTTCGGTCCGATTTTTTCTCCACAATACAGGCACTCAGTTTTGCACAAAATCATACAGACTTGTTTAAACAAAGCTTGCTGTAAATATTTAGTCGAGTCAATATATATAAATAAACCCTATCAACCACCAAACAATTGCTAAAAAAGGTATTTCAACTGATACTGGTAGAGTAGAAGGTCTTTTATAACATATCAACATTTTACCAAAATTGGACCTCCGGAAAGTTGTTTTATTTGCAAGAGGGCCGCCAAAACCTATCAAACATGGCGTCTAAAATGGCGACCGACACAATACGAAGGACCACAAGTCCATACCTTTTGACTCAAACGTTATGATTGTTACGTCAAACGCCATAGTTTGGACCTGCCGAGATTTCTGGATTATGACAAGAAGATCGATATTTTGTGGATTGTGCGAGGTCTCCTTCTGCTTCAGGCAGGCAACACCGAAATGACCGAATTGGCAGGTAATGACGCATGTCTTGCATCAGGGAAGCTAGCACTCTGAGCAGTTGTCAGTTAAATTCTTGCCTATGATAAATATGTATTCTGGAGACAAATCATGCATCCTGTCAACATAAGACTTTGTTTGCAACCTTGCCATGAAGCACAACCTTCCCACCATTGTAACGTTTTACCAACCATGGTATTGGAATGCTGCCTAAATCATCATTGATGCGCCATAAAGTAGTTGCCTGAAAACATTGTTCTGATGTTGGGATTTTTCTTACACGTATGAACGTGCTTGGAGCCATAGGATCCCTCGTGGAAGAAACCGGTCTCAAAAACATACTTGAGACTGTCTATCGGGTAAATGCAATTTTGCATATTATGGCAGGGAAGGTTGTATAGAGGGCTTCACTGCCAGCTTATATGAAATGACCCAGGACGATCTCGAGATTCAGATACTGCTGGATCATGCCGAGGAGTTGTACTCTGTCCTTCTTAGGGGCGAGACAATTCTAACAGATGCGACATGATCTGAGATTTTGATCAAACACGAGACTGCAACAGAGGAGAAAAAACATGAACTTGACCTGATCTCAAAGACAAGCCAATTGTGGCTTAATTATCAGCTTATGGTTAAAGCATGGCACGGATGTTTATTAAGGCGAATCGTACTGGGTAATAGCTGATGCATTTGCAGGCAGTGTCCGATTGTCTACCCGTCTTTGCTGCAGCTGAGCACTTTAATTACCCGCGATTTGCGTATTACTCTCTGCAGCAAAGGAGCAACATTGAGGAAACGAAAATTTAAAGTTTGTTGATGGTTTCCTTGTTGTTCGTAGGAGCAATCAATGCTGGGCTGGAGTAAGCAGAGATCTTTTCGTTGGGCAAACATTGATTAGGTCTCTAAAGAGCACAGGTGGTCTAACTCCCGGAAGTGGGATGACCGAGGAAATGCAAAACCTTTGGACCCTTTCTGCACCTGTAACATCCGAGTACAACAGTGCGATGCAGGATTTTACAGACTTGACCTATGCTACAAGTCCACAACACATCAACTCAACTGAGGCGCGCATCAAAAGAGATGCTTCAGATCTTGAGAAAATGCAGAAAAATATTACAACCAGCTAACCCTACACAGCTGACCGTGGACGTGCATGCATTTGAGGTGGTTGGGAACAAAGAAATATAGCAAAGTCGACCTTTGCTTATACATTTAAGCGAAATGACAGAGCCAAAACTATTGCGAATAGCTCCGCTGTTAAGATCGCTTCTGACCGTGTTATTGAAACTGTCCGTCTGTTTCCTGGTGGCATCGAAATCAAGAGAACGTTCCCTTAAAGACGCATTGTTGTATGAACTGAGCCCCCACCTTCCTGCCCTCTTTGCAGCCGAGATAGCGGATAAGCCTCCGATCGCACAGGCAATTAGAGATCATCCTGCAGACGCATCAATTGAGGCTGTGATACACTGTTTTCCTAAAACAGATTGTTACGTGCTTGATGTCTCTTTGCTCATTCGTTTACCATGGAAACGGGCGACTCATATAACGCCATAGCGGAGTCTTATGCATATTTCACTGTAAGGCATTATGGCCAAACGAGGTGGTGTTCGATGGCTACAACGACGGTCCTTCTATCAAAGACAACACACACCAGAGGCAAGGAAAGAACGTGAAACTATTGTGAGTTTCAACAAAGAAACAGAATGCTCATGCAAAAAAGAGGACTTTTTGTCTCGGCACAAAAACAAGGCAGACATGATTTCTCTGATCAGCACAGCTCTGACTCGAAGGGGATGTTATGTCGTTCTGTCACCAGGGGAAGCAAACTTTGATATTGTGAAAGCAACAGTGGGACGATACCGTTATAGCACCACAACGTTGATGGGCGAGGATACATATTTGGTATCGTGCTCCTGCATAACTCTGAAAGGGACAATACGACCATCTTCTTCCGCTCCGATGTAAACAAACAGTTAAAGGAACACAACGTGTATTCTATTAACCTTTTTAAAGAACTTTTAGGAGACGAAGTGTGCTCTTAGTTCATGCTTACTCAGCATGTAATTCAATTTCAAAGATTTCCGGCATCGGACAAAAGTCTTTCGGAAATTAGTAAAACCTTTTCTTATCATGAAGTCATGTGCTAGTTCATTGCTCCTTTCAAACAAGTCTCCAGAGGACATATCAAATCTTGGCAAATGCTTGATGGTGATTCTGTTTGATGGCAGTCCAATGATATCGTAGAATCACTGCGTTATAACATTTTCACAAATAAAGTTGCTACTGCCGAAACATTCGTCACTCCTGAGCGACTTCCTCCAACATCCCATCATGCAACAGTATCCCATGGCCAACGCGTATAGTATCAAATCATGGTATGGGTTGGGATGGAAAATAATATTAAACCGACCGAATGGGGATGGAAGCAGGACAACGACCAATTATTTCCAATCTTGACCCAAAACAATGATGCACCTGAAGATCTATTGAAAATCATCCATTGTAACTGTTACGTAGGATGTATATCCTCTCGATGCAGCTGCATACGGTATGGAAACCCTTGCAATTCTGTATGTGACCCTTGCACAACTGAAACCTGTGATAGTCTAAACAATTCACAAGAGGTCGGTGCTGAGGAGGAGGAGGACGACGACACCGACAATTTAACGCTCTGAGACAAAGTTTATGGACAAAGGTGATTGTGTATCAAGTGATAGTCGACAGCTGGATGTCAAAAATTGGAGTTCGTGAGTATTCTACTGCTTAGTGATATCTACAGTTTAATTCAAGTATTCCTTGTCTCCCAAACTATGGCCTTTGACATAACACTTAGCATGTTTGAGGCAAAATGTATGGACTTGTGGTCCTTCGTATTGTGTCAGTGGTCATTTTGGACACTATGTTGGATTTCTGTGTAACACAATAAACTAACACTATGTCTGATGACCTTAATGTGTTCTTTGTCCCCAGAAACCTAGGTATAGACACCAAAATCATCACATTTGAGTGGGTAGATACATAGTTAATAACTATTATGATCATTTATAGGTTTTTGCGGCCAACATGGCGGCCATCTTGAAATACAAAACTTTCAGGAGGTCTGATTTCGGTAAACTGTTGTATGTTATACAGTACCTTCTTCCCTACCAGGATCAGTTAAAATACCTTGGGTAGCAATTGTTTTGGGGTCAACGTGTATATTGACCTAATTCAGCATTATGGTCACATATTGGTTGACCCTAATCATAACTAGTATGGAATGAGTTGCCCGTATGTAGTGTGGTAAACAAAAGATAAATGTAGTGAAAAACGCTTAAATTGTTCAAATCAAAATATATCACTTCATTACCTGTAAACGATAATTGTATTCACACTTTTTTATTGGATTTGATTGGGGATGAAGTGAACGTCGATTATAAACACAGCAAGAAAACTTGTTGTTTGTAGGTGGACATCTCTGAAACAGCTTTATGCTCATACTTTTTCATTCCATAATTTACTACTGTGTGGTATAGATAAGGCATTTGTTTAAGAACATTGAAATGTGAAAAAGGATTCTTGGGTCGGTTGTCCCTTTTAAACATTGGCGAATTTTTTGCAAGGATTTTCAATAATTTGCAATCCTATATCATTAAGGTTGAACATATATCACTGTTGAAAACATAGTGCGAGTAATTAAATACGTATTCAGCTTATCAGCAATTAACACGGATACGGTATATTTTCTTATGGTAACTGACAAATGTTGTGTACGACAAGTGACCTTAGTTTGAACTTGAAATAAAAGACACAAAACCCCACAATTGATTGCGTTTACCATCTTGTATTATATTTAGGAAAATAACTTAATTAATGACATATAATTATTTTTACACAGATGATCTTTTTTATGCCCCCAGTAGGGTGGCATATAGTAGTTGAACTGTCCGTCTCTCCGTCCGTCCGAAAACTTTAACATTTGCCATAACTTTTGAAATATTGAAGATAGCAACTTGATATTTGGCATGCGTGTGTATCTCATGGAGCTGCACATTTTGAAAGGTCAAGGTTATTCTTCAAGGTCAAAGTTAAAAAAATAATATGTTCAAAGCGGCGCAGTAGGGGGCATTGTGTTTCTGACAAACACATCTCTTGTTAAAGATAACACGAACACCGCGTTCTGTTTCTTAATTGCAGGACCAGTGCTTTAGGTTGGCTTGTATTACGGCTCTGTTAATTTTGCGTGAGTATATGAGGAATGTCAGACACAAAAGGTAAAATGTTGATTGTAAAATTTTAAAGCTGCATGGTCATATGATTTGTTGTTTTTGTTTTGTTGTTGCTTTCATTTATCGACGACGTCAGCGATTGGCGTTGTATACGTCCGTTTGAAAAATTGCCGTATTACGATAACACCCAAGCGTGCGGTTCTTCGGGCTTTTGTTCGGCTGGAAATATTTTTCGAAGCAAAAGTTCCTTGACCATTGTTGGATTTTAATATAACGTGACAGAATTTATCAGAATTCTAGATGGAGTGTTGCTTTTTATAGTAAGATTCCTTGTTCAATAGGTCAAAGGCGCAATAAGGATACATGTCAAATTTTGGTAATTAATTCTATACACTTTGTCCATAAACCATAACTCTGTCTAGCATTGATTGAGTGTCCAATGCTTTAGAAGAAGATAACAGCATAATGTCATTGAGTTTCGCGGAGAACCAGGAGCCTATCTAGGTCCAAGATATTAAGTTAACACTTTAAGATAAAAGGTAGAATTGTGTAAATAATTTGGCCCGTATGTATGGATGATCACATAAATTGACAGAATTGACAATAATGCACATACAGTTTTGTGGGCAAGAAACCTGTCCATAGATGCACGGTCAAGGTCATAGTGTCATTTTGTATGTCAAATATAAGAAATCCATAAAATACTGCCTGCCCTTATATTACTTATGAAATTATAACATTTCTTATCGAACGATTTTAAATACATTGTCACACCTGACTAAACATTGAGTAATGCACAATACGCGAGTCCATAGATCAAAGGTCAATGTCACAATTCCATGTCCAAGGTAAAAACTTAAATAAGTTTGCTTTGTCCATATATGTGGCTCATTGTTAAATATATCGACAGATATATGAACCTTTCTTATAAAATTGTGGTTCAGTGTGCCTGTAAAGACCCAGTATTTCCGTGTATCTATCAATTCCATCAGCATTCATGTTCTCTTTTTTCAGCCGTGACTTTACTTCAGATAACAAGGAAGACAAAAGACATCGTTCCTGGCAAACCAGTGATACTAGAGTGTTTATCAATTCTTGAACCGATTGAAATGAATTTTACCAGTAAGAGTATGAACACCATTAAAATTGGGAGATGTTGGTCAGGCAATTGCTTTGTGTATGGGGAATCTCTTCAAAGCTTGTATAAATTCGAAAATACATCTGGAGGCGGATTGCTGACCATATTCAGCGTTGGTGACAACACATATGGAACGTACAAATGCTATGACGACATCCAACATGAAAGCATTCCTGTTTTTCCAGACGCCACAGGCAAAGGGAGTTCAATCTCCATATCTTATGTTTGGAATGCGATTTGTTTTTCTCTTCTTTGGCTCACTTGAGCACAATGTGAGCATGTTGTGGTCACTTGTTTTTTTGCCCCCCCCCCTTCGAAGAAGAGGGGGTATATTGTTTTGCTGGATGTCTGTGGTTGGTCTGTCGGTCGGTCTGTGTGTCTGTCGGTAGACCAGTTCGTTTCCAATCAATACATGTAACATGTGAACGGATTGCCCGATTGGCTTGATACTTCACATGTGCATTGGCCTTGGACAGTAGATGGCTCCTACTGAAATTGGGGTCACTAGGTCAAAGGTAAAGGTCACTGTCACACTAAGTGTGAAAATCGTTTCCGATCAATAACTTGTCATCGCATTGACCGATTGGCTTGATACTCCACATGTGCATTGGTCTTGGACAGTAGATAACCCCTATTAAAATTGGGGTCACTAGGTCAAAGGTCAAGGTAACTATCACATTAAGTGTGAAAATCGTTTCCGGTCAAAAACTCATCAACCAATTGGCCGATTGACTTGAAACTTCACCTGTGCATTGGCCTTGTACAGTAGAAGACCTCTATTGAAATTGGGGTCACTAGGTCAAAGGTTAAGGTCACTGTCACAATAAGTGTGAAAATCAAGGCCCTGTTTAGGGGGCATATGTCTCCGACCGCGGAACTCTTGTTATAAGTAAAACTTGTTTATTGTGTTTTCTTTACAGTTGTAAAATTAGTTGAACGCTTACTGATTGCAAGTGTAGTATAATTTTGTTTTCTGTATTTTTTTATTGTTTATAAATATGTTGACTGAAGAAAATAACAAGAAAAAAACAACAACCAAATATATAACATGATCCACGTTTACATTGTTTTGCATCACTTGAAAGATAGAGTTGATGTGTTAGCTCTGCTGTAATATTACGCCAGGTGTGACAGTATCACTTTACCTTTTTCATCGACTTCCTTAAAATGTATTCATACTGATGACATTATGTGATTATGAATCACAAGAGACAATTTTTCACAACTGAGTTTATATCATCTAAACATCACAAGAATTTTAATATAGAAACATCCAATTTTTGTTTTTCTTTTCTTTATTGTGCATTCCACGTTTACAGTGTTTACCAGCTTACATAATTACTTAAAGTGTCACCTTGTACTTTTGGCAGCCATTTATTTTATTTATTTATGTGATTTTTTCCCTGAAACTCATCTTAAGAGCTCAACTTTATTGTTCAATGAAGATATATCACAACCCTATCAATCCATTTTTACACTTGGTATGTTTCATCGTTGTTAGCTCACCTGAGCACGAAATGCTCAGTGAGCGATATTGTGATCACCCTATTAACGGCGTCCGTCGACGTGCGGTGTCCAGTGTTAGATGATGGAGTGCGTCGTAAACCTTTAACTCCTTACCACTCTAGATGCCACATAATTAATCCAATCTTTATTAAACTTGGTCAGAGTGTCTTTCTGGACTATATCTGGGCCGAGTTCGAATCTGGGTTACGTGCGTCAAAGAAACATGTCATTAGATCCAATTTCAGAAAACATTGTTACCACTTTTGAGGCCACATGTATGACTCATCTTGGTTAAAGCAGTCAGAATGTTCATTTAGACAATACATAGGCCGCGGTCGAATTTTGGCTATTTGGGTCCAAAATCTGGGTCAGTAGTTCAAATCTCATAAAAACCTTGTTACCACTTTATAGGCCACATTTATGACAATTTTTATGAAACGTGGTTAGAATGTTTAATTTTATACTATCTATGCCAAGGTCGGATTTTGGTCACGTGCGTTCAATAACAATGCCACCAGGTCAAATCTTAGAAAAAAAAACTTGTTACCAATCTAGAACAATAATTTATTATCTTGTTTTGATGAGACTCGGTCAGTATGTTTATCTTGACATTTTCTAGGCTGGGTTCGAATATGGGTCCGTGCGTCCAAAACAAGGAAACCAGGTTTATAAAAAAACTTGTTACCCATGTAGGGGCAACTTTTATTACTGAAGATCGATGAAACTTGGTCTGATTGTTATCTTAACATCATCTAGACTAAGTTTAAAACTGGGTCGGAAACTAGGTCATCACTCAAATCTAAATAAAATCACTATACAGCCGCATTTATTACTCAATCGTGATGAATCTTGATCAGAATGTGTATCTTGGCAATATAAAGGCCATATTTTAATCTGGATCAAGATTGGTAAAACATTAATCGCCTGGTCAGGTATTCAACAAGTGGTGTTCGTGAACTCATGTGAGCGTTAAAGGGCCAGCATTGTCCTCGTGTCTAAATAAGGTGCCATTTTGTCTTATTGACCGATTCTTGTTCATTATTTTGTCAATATATTTGGTCAGTCACGTGACCGGTCAGGTTTGGCCATTAGTGCCTAGAATTATGGCCATTAATGAGCAAAATATGGTCTTAAATGATCATAATATTAGTCACTGACTCTGTTCGGGAAAATTTTCATTCAACAATAAGTGCAAATAGGAGTAAGTTGAGTTTTAATCTAGATCCAGAGTGGACGTGATATTTGTCGGTAGTATAGGTTTCATGTCGTTATAAAATCAGTTTTATAGTAATTATCCAGATTTTTAAACATGATACTTATCAAGTAACAATTATTTTGTGAACTTGTTTAACCCTTCATTAATATTTACCTAAATTGTTAACGAACGCGGATACTGACTTAACGTGCGTCCCATGTGTTAACACTACCGTACTTTACTTGTTGTACACTGCGATTGTTTGTCTTTATATGAATAAATTCTTGTTTTAACGTTTATTAAAGCTCTTATTTATCTGAAAAATAAAACTATATACACAGATATTTAAAAGTTTCACGTAACCGCGTAATTAAAACTTTATATCTCACAGCGGATTTACGTTGAATGTTAAGTGGCTAGCGGTGGAATTGGCATTTAAACACAATTTAGCGATATGAATCCGAAGCTTATCTACTTTTCAAGAATAAATATTTATTGTTAATAACGCTACCAATTTGACTTAAACATTACTGCATTAACAAAACAATTAATATTAAAACTATTAAAACGCTTTGATTATGGTAAACGCATACCAAATCAAAACACAGTTTAATCATTGTGTGTTATGTAAGTCGTAAAGAGGTTCACGACAAATTTGTTCACGCATGCTCCTGGTTTCTAACTAGCCACATCAAAGGTGTCACATGTTAACATTTGTCTTTTTAGCTTGGCTGTTGGCGAAGAAAACCCGAGGTATTGTCATATCCCTCTCGTCTTCCGCCGTCCGCGTCGTCGTCGTAGTCGTCCGAAAACTTTAACATTGGCCATAACTTTTGCAATATTGAAGACAGCAACTTGATTTTTGGCAAGCATGTGTATCTCATAGAGCTGCACATTTTGATTGGTGAACGGTCAAGGTCTAGGTCATCCTTCAAGGGCAAAGGTCAAACAAACTCTTTTTTTTGTTGTTCATGTGTATCTCATCGACCTGCACATTTTGAGTGGTGAAAAGGTCAAGGTCAATGATGATTTTCAAGGTCAAAGGTAAAAAAAATAATCCAAGCACCCACAGCCGAGCGTTGGCACCCGCTATGTGGTGCTCTTGTTTGATATATTGCTTTAAACAAGCTGTTCTCCATTCCAAATTTGAAACATAGCCGTGATAATCGATCAAGCGCATTCTAGGTATTCTTGTTAATGTTCATTGTTATAGCTCGTATGTGTAATGCTTCCACACAATACGTGACATTTGTATTTTAATAATGAAATGATAGAAAATGCAGATGCTGTCACAAGAGGATGAGGAATAATACTTGGAAATGGTTTGCTCTATTTAATCAGACCTTAGAAAGAAATACATTAATATACACTAGTGATTTAGACCCAACATGCAAAATTGATCTCACTTTTGAAGTCAACAGATTTATTTAATCTTGTAAATATCCACCGAATTCTTGATGAAAACTTAGGTCTGGTGCAAGCTACACTGGATGTTTTTTTCAGAGAAACCAATGAGTATAATACCTTTTATTAGAGTTCTCTTGATTTTGGTTTGGCTTATTAACATGTGTGTATCAATCGTGATACATCGACTATCTCCGGAATGCTCCGCAAGATATTCCTCGTTTGTAATGGTCGCCGTCTTGTATCCATTTACCTTCAAAATGGTGATCAGTCTGTTGTTATGAGGTTTTATACGACGCGGGTTGAACTAGCGCCAAACTATCTTCCGAAATTTAGATATAAAGAGCACCGTCAACATTCATTTGTTGAGCATTTTGACCTGTTATCCAAAAGATTTACTGTTCCAACATTATTTTGCCACGTAATTGTTCACTATGGAAAAAGAATTTACGGTCCAAACCGAAAGTGAAACTATCTTCATATTTCGTTTCGCGATGTTAACACTTAATATTTGTTGAGTTTGAGAAAGAGAATCGAACAAACACAATTGCGTATTGAAGCAATAGGGCAGGGCCTATAGATTATTGCGGATTGTAGTACTGGCTGAAAAGACATATGACGACAGGTCATGTATACAAATTGTTTTAATCAAATTAACAACTGTGTTGAATATACTCCTATAAATATGAGGTCGATTTACATCGGAAGATTACGTCTAATGTTTTTGACTAGGTTGAATATTAATACTATTATTAATGTATGTGTTTGTAATTATTCGGTATATTTATGTGTAAATACCACATTTTGTGTATTATCATTATTTAACATAACTATAATTTATAATTATCCGTATTACATATTATTAAATTATTAAAATGTTTATTTATTTATGTATACAAGAATTTGTTGATTGTATTCATTGATTTTAATTATTGTCCATATTTGTCTTGAATTACAACTAACATGTATTAATCAGGGTGTTATGAAGATTTGGGAAATGATTCATGTTCAGTAATTTATAAGTCTAAATGCATACATGTTTATGACGAAGAAGAGGGGGTCTATTGTTTTGCTGGATGTCGGTCGGTCGGTCTGTCGGTAGGCCAGTTCGTTTCCGATCAATAACTTGTGAACCGATTGACCGATTGACTTGATACCTGACATGTGCATAAGCCTTGGCCAGTAGATGACCACTATTGAAATTTGGTTTACTAGGTCAAAGGTCAAGGTCACTGTCACAATAAGTGTGAAAATCGTTTCCGATCAATAACTCGTCAACAAATTGACCGATTGGCTTGATACTTCACATGTGCATTGGCCTCGGACAGTAGGTGACCCCGATTGAAATTGGGGTCACTAGGTAAAAGGTCAAGGTCACTGTCACAATAAGTGTGAAAATCGTTTCCGATCAAAAACGCGTCAACCAATTGACGGATTGTCTCGATACTTCACATGTGCATTGGACAGAATATGACCCCTATTGAAATCGGGGTCACTAGAACAAAGGTCAAGGTCACTGTCATAATAAGTGTGAAAATCAAGGCCCTGTTTGGGGAGCAGGGCATATTTCTCCAAGCGCAGAACTCTTGTTGATTGTGTATTCCTCTACATATGCATGAGTGAGAACTAATTGTCCTTGATTATTACTTGCAAGATGTCTTTTTGCAGGTGTACTGGATTATGAACGACTGATGAGCATCAAGTCATCTCCCCAATAATACCTACGGTGGAACATACTTAGGACAAGACAACAATCAGTATGAAAAAAACAGTGTGTAAACACCACTGGATTGAGACAATTCTGGATCACCAAACAAATGTTATTATTAAATATATAAAAAAGAGTTGTTAAAAAGACAGTTTGATATACATGTTACATACATTATGACATTGATGAACAAAATTAAATAATAAAAAGGTTGATATTCCCAATATTTAATGTGATCATTCGAAGCTGTTTTAAGCTTCTCATCTTCTCTGTCTTAAAACAATCCTATATGATGTAATAGAAATATACATATTTGTATCATTTGTTTTACAAGTATATGTCTAATAATATGTTTCGATCAGTGCTCAATCGATGTTAGTTAAATTAATAGATATATGCTTTGATATGAGTTGCGACTATTGGAGCCAAACATTACTGTTAGCTAAAATCACTATCGAAGTACCGGTAGTATTCAATCGTTTTGTGCAAGTAATTTAGAAATCAGGGATTATTATTTTACTGAGTCAGCATAAATCCTCATGTTATTTGTGTAAACAATTATTTTACATGTTTATAATTATATTGAAGATGCATCGAGGTAATAATGATAAATGTATATATAAATAGAGGATCAATAACAATGATTAACTGCGGAAGTATTTCATTACTGTATGAAGTCATATTGTGTCCTTGAACTATATCAATAATGATAAACTATGTATTATGTGAATTTCAATTAAGATATCAAACTTGAAATGGAGATAATTTTGGTCATTTTCTAAAACAAAACTGTACATTTAATGTTCTTTAAGTATTTTTGTAACATTATGTCTATATTTTTAGTACAGCAAGCACTTTCCATTACTTTTTCATTAAATGTGAAGGCATGTTTAAGCATTCTGACTGCATTAGATTTATAACTGTGTTCCTGAACACATGGACATGGTTTCATGTTTTGAGGATTAAAAACAAAAATCCAATTAAACATCCAGCTTTTATGTAAAATCAATTTGTTAATGCTAGTTTCTATTTTGCTTATTATTTGTCTACATGAATTAATACAATAGGTAAAACAGTATATTACTAGTATACATAGTCAAAAAAGATTATTCCATGATAGATGTCTTATAACCACTTCACATAGTGTTGTTAATTCAACATTATATTGAACTGTATACAATAGGTAGCTATATTTTGAAGTAATACCAATAAAAAATGCATGATTTCAAACACAAGTTAACCATTATAGGCTTAATGCTCATAAATACCGATAGGCATTGGTAATTAGTATGCGTTCAACACTGTATTAAATGCATATTAAATGTCCATTTAATGCAAATGTGTATTTTTCTGAACTTTTTACATAAAGTGTAAACTGTAAAGCATTTGAAAATATACTTAAAACACACTTAAAATGCAATTTTCTGGTAAAGTGTATTTTCAAAAGGAGAAATAATGTTATTGCACACTTAAGTGTATTAATGCTGAAAAAATGCTTCTGGTCAACACAACAATGTGTTTATATGTGACTTGGCGGTAATTATTACCAAATTGTATACGACCGAAGGCAATTTCGCAGACTAGCCAATTAACTCTGAACTGTAATCCTAGTTTTAACCTAATTTCATTTAATTACCGAACTGATTTTCTCTTTGGCAAATGTTAGTATGATACAGTAATCAACTGAATATATGGGTCGCGCTCTGAGAAAATGGGGTATAATGAATGTGCGTAAAGTGTCATCCCAGATTGGCCTTTGCGGACTGCACAGGCTAATCTGGGACGACACTTTACGCACATGTATTAAACCCCATTTTCTTTTCCTTTTTTATTATTCATCTCTGTTCCAAAGTTGTAAGTGATTGTTTCATGAATTCAGATACAAGATCAGTATAAAATGTAAAAAAATTGTCCTAGAAATTATGGCAGTAACACTCACATGATTATGTGACTTGATTGAATCATTCTGAGATGATATGGTGATGTTTTGGAATTTCTCATAGATCATGTGACCTATAATTGTATAATTATTTGGTGAAATGCACGAGTGGTTTCATATTACAAGTGAAAGCCTATAATTAACCAAAACAATCAGAATGTCATGATATTTTTTTTAACTGTTTGGTGTTTGAAGGTTTAAATGCAACATAGTTACTGTATCTAAATAACATGTATTGAGTAAGTTAAATGCACATGCAGATACATCATGTTTTATGCAGAGCACAGTAGCCAAAAAGTAGTAACACATGTTCTTGTAGTAAATAAGACACTAAGTTTAAAAACTAAATTATACAAAAGGCTGTGCTGGCATATTTGACATGGATTGGTGTCTGCCTTAAGTTTCGGAAGGTCCAAGTTTGCTGCCCACTGGCACTGAAGAGAGTTCTCAAGATCTTCTCTAAAGACTGACCTAGAATTGGTTCTACCCAGGAAGGTGACTTGAGATTTTCAATAATCCTCAGACTTTCGGTGCAAACCAGTTAAACTAAATTGGTTTGAATTTAAACATTATTTGTGTTATATAATGATTAACATGTCGTTGACATAAACATTCTGCACACTTGGAAGAAATTAATTCAAAATGGCGACCATTGCACCAGAGTCTGCTTTATGAAATAAATTGTCTACTAATCCAGAGTGATGTGTGTATGTAAATAGTTGCGGTTGAACATATGAATTATGCGAAGGTATTGATAATTTACTTGGACCAAAGCGGACACACTACCTTTTCTCTACACGAGGAATACGATCATAATTATAAGACTGTGACATGTCTTTTAACATGTTCGAGTAATCACATGTGTACGAGGCAAAATGGGGATACATATAGACGCTGGAATAAGAAGATTGTATTATTCTCACAACACTTAAGATGCAACCCAACACGAAGAACTTTAAAAATTATAAGTCTCATATAGTGTAAGCCTTTATTTTTAGTGATTCTGGAATATTGTGCGGTTACAAAACCAGGTTCGTATCATCAGTTGACTAACCCACACACACGTCAAACGTCAATGGTAAAACAACACAGCCCGCCGTCGATCCGCGCAGTCAAGTCAAGTCAGGTCAAGTACATTTTATTTAAAGTCGGCAAGAGTACATAACATATAACATAAGCTATACTTAGCTTTTAAACCGACATTTTTAACAAATGTATAATAATAACATATTAAAAAGCAGCTGTTAAGAGAGACAGTAAGGTAATTTAAACATGGTTAAGACAAGCATTAATACTTAAATGCATTATGGCATAAATGGCAAAGCATTTGTCAAGCAAAGGGAAATAACTACACATAAAACACAAAAACTGAGAGATTTATGCTAAAAAAGACCATATGCCTACAAATAAATTAAAACAGTTTAAATAAATAAATAAATAAAAAGGGAACGCATGTCAGATAAAACATATTAAAAGCAGCTGTTAAACGAGACAGTAAAGTAATTTTAACATAATTAATACAAGCATTAATACTTAGGGCAATATGGCATAACTTGCAAAGCATTTGTCAGGCAAAAGGAAGTGACAAGAAATAAAACATAAAACTGAGAGATTTATGCTAATCTAGGCCATAGGCCTACAGATTAATTAAATCAATTAAAAAATATAATAAGCATGCATGGCAAAGAGGCTTATAAGCACATAGTAGTATATATATATGAGATATATATGCAGCAACTAAGACAAGTCTAGCCAAATAAGCAGATTAACACAAGGGACGCAGTCCCTGGAAAGAACATCTTTACGTTGCTAAATCTAAACGTGCGGCTCTCCATTAGGACCATCGTCGTCGTCTCACCTCACCTTATTCTCACAGCAGAGCCACGAATACGTCAGTTTTCAACACAAGTAAAGTGTTCATGATACACAGACCGTCAACATGACTACAATTATTCTGAAGTGAGAAAAGACATTAAGCTTCTTAACATAAAATGTAACACGATGGATGTTAAGGTCATGAACATTTAACGGTAGAAGGAAGAAATCAATTTTGACAAGTCAAAACTCAAGGAAACTGTTGTGATCTTGTCCGAGAAAATACATTCTCTTTGAAGAAAGTCTCTTGAAACGTAAACGTTAACAATAACCCATGACCTATTGCAAAACATAATAATTCATCAGAAACTTATGGTAGAGTGAATGAACCGCGCCTCTACTGCGATGACATAACAATTGGCAGTGCCTTTCCGTTAAGCAAAAGACCCGGGCTCGAACTATTCCCGTCTACTAAAATCAGCGATAATGTGTGGAAAGCGTTCCGCGAAACACTTGAAACAAGGATCCGGGTAACCTGGTAACCCTTCACGTCCTTTTGGAGCGATTGGTGAAATCGCACGACGCACAGTAAGTGATAATGAAGTGATGCATCCAGAATGGACGGAAATGATAAACTCTTAAATTAAAGACAATGCATACGCATATGACTGAGTCAAACACGAACGTTTGTGTGAGCGAACCAAGTCATGACCAAATCACAGAATACATGTATAAATACAAATGTGAAAAGCCACACAACATGTTCCCTTACTATTCAAGGGCTAAATACATATAGTAATCTTTCTTGTTTATCTAGTTTTGTTGAAGATTTAGTCAGTCTCTGCAAAAACAATGAATGGAGAATGACGGATTTGACAATTTGTTCAATGGATATAACCGTTTTTTCCGACATGCGAAAACATACAGAGCCTCCCGGATCTGGCGGCGTATGCGACAATATGCGAGATTAACCCTGCAACCATATTGGCCACTATAAATGCACTTGTAAGAATGTGTTGTACTTAAAGTACCCAGTGGTATTTCTGGGTCGAGAAGAGATCTTAAAATGACATATGCATACATCGCACACATGAACGATCGCCGATATTCGAACATGTCGATGAGATCGGCATTTTACGTGAGGAGTTATTCACAATTATATCCGATAACCCTTCTCGGTGGCGATATAAACGCTAGAACGTGGAAGAAACTTGATTATATTATCAACGACGTTTTTTTCTTTGTAATTGATGTAGCACATTCAAGTGACAGTTTTCAATTTACCTGGGAAAAGCTTAGACTTCTTATAAAATTTATTTGGTACTGCCTTAACTGAAAGGTGATGCTCGCTAGATGAGAACTGGAGAAACAGACGTTTCCAAGAAGATGCATACGGCGATTCGAAATGCACGGCTAATAACGAGAAAAGAAGGATCGATTATTCAGTTGCCTCGTAGTTACTTTTACGATTTTTGAAGTGCTTCATGGCGATTTCTCAAATCACTTCCCAATTATATGCTAATTAATCAGGAATGAAAGCGATAACAGTTCGTCAAAGATGAAGATAAAAACGGCTTATTATTATAAATAGATTTGAAAAAAAAATAGATTAATAATTTTAGATCAATTTAAAGGTTTATAATCCTATTTCAACTAAACATATCGGTGAGTGAGCAAAACACAAGGCTTTCATGGATTTAATTTCAATCTCCTGGAGACAGTTTTAAATGGAAACGCTGAGGTCCGCGTTAGAAGCCGGCGAATAAACAATCACATTGGTTGGGCACTGATTGTGCGAATGCTAAGTATAGGGAGTATCGTAGCCACAAAACGTTTCGGCTGTAAAACAGCGAAACGACTTTGATTTATACATCAAACATTGACACGAAGTTATGCGTATATGTTAGTCAAGGAAATATGATTTTTCTAATGCGAAACGTCACAATCATTTTGAAAACAGTAATGCTCTGGTAAAAATGGACATTTATTTAAGACGCAAAACCGTTACAAGCTAAATGTAGTAGAACGATAAGTGATGATCAATTGTTCGATTGTTTCGGAGTTGCTGTTTTACCCATCTTTTCTCCTTAAATGACCTTTATCAATAGCCCTCACAGTGTTGGGGAAATTTCCCGTCAGTAGACCCGAATGAATACATTCGAATATTTCATTGGCTGATTTGAGACAAATCACCTTGGACATTGGTCACATCACTGTGTACAGCGAGTATGATTTAACACTGTTCAGTGTAGCGAATTCCGGACTACCCTTTTCATGTTCATCTGACACAAAGACCCACATTTTGGCTCAGTTACAATTACGCTTAAACAAATATCTCGCATAATTTTAGGGTAAGTACTCAATAGTGATACATCGACTATCTCCGGAATCCTCCGCAAGATATGTTTATGCAATAAATTGTCTGCTGATCCAGAGTGGGTCAGTACTTGTTCACTAAATCGTCAGGGGCAGACATAATGGACTATCGATACACGTTGATAACACAGTTTTTCTTTCAAGATATAAAATAATACGAATTTTAGGGTAAGAAATGAATAAAAACCTATCGTTAAACGACACTTATTTGCATTGTGAGAAACAAACACAACTGAAATAGTATAGTGTCATGATAAGAAATCGTTTAATTATCTAACCACACCTGTTTGTCGCACGCGGTCAGCCTGTCTGGAAATTGTTCCTTAAAGCCTGAACAGGCTACCGAAATTTGCCAGTTTGCTGTAAATTACAAACTTTAACTACAATTTTATATCGAAAAGTATTGTGGTAGGATGTTTCATTTACAAGACGTAATGATTTTTTTTTAAAGACCCGCGTCATGCAAAAATGGGTAAAATGCCATATGCGGCCAGCGTTGCTACAGCCCAGCCTGCGCAGCGCACAGTTTGGTCAGGAGATACCTAATGAGACCACGAAACCTTGCGTGATTTTATAGCGGACTGCGTAGCTCATGACCAGACTGCGCAATTACGCAGGTAGGGTTTGAGCTACGCTGGCCGAAAAGCCATTAGGCCCATTTTCGCATGACGCGGCTCTTAACGTGTGATTTGAATTTGTAGAAAGAAAACTGCGTCTTAATCAAATATCAACATACCATATATTTCGATGGCGAAGAAACAAACTCATAATAAGCCATGTTAGGAGATATATGATATGATCTCCCGTAGTATAATGTTTATTTACGAAAACTAGTGTGTGGTTTGAATATACGTACAGTAAATAACATACATTTCATGCGGTGTATATGTGACTAACAAGTAAAAACAACATCAATTTAACTTTTGTTTTCAATTTTATTATTTACAAATATAAATGTTCTACCTTTATTTCAAAGTCAGGATATACGCCGAATATCTTTTTTGGAAAGATATCAATTAAGAATTATTCATGCGAAATGCCCGCTGCAACGGCCGAAATTGAGAACTAGGTTTTTGTAATTCTGTAGTTCAGTCTCGGTTTGGAATAACAGGAAACCGAATACCGCATATTTTTTATTTATTTTTTAATTTTTCCTATTTGAATTGGTATTTGAAATTAAAACTGAACATATTGCAAACCGAATGATACCAAATTATTAATAGTCGGAAGATAAAAAACGTTTTAAATACAATTTCAATATTTGCACCAAATTGGAATAACGACAAATCGTAGTATTTATCCTAAAGCAAACCCCTCTATAATAACTAGTTGTCCTCGATGCAAACTTTTTGTGCTGCGGTTTACGACATTCAGTGATAATATTTAATACATGTTATGAAACAGAAAAACTTCCGTTTTCCCTTTGCAGTCAAGTGCGATTATACAAACTGCAAACGTAATTTCATTTTACGATGGACATTCAGACTGTTAAGATTCAATACTGTTTCACAGATTAAACACGTCTTTCCTTCATTTTAATTCAAACTAACGGATTAAATCATTATTGAACAGATGTTGCCTAAATGATCTAGCACACAAGTATGCTTATGATAACTATGTTAATAGTGGCGGCCTCTTGGAGAGTAACATGTAAGTGCACATTGTATTGCTTCATTTTACTGCATTTTGAATTAGTAAATCTAGAAAACAAAGTAGATTAATGAACATATAGCTTAGATGCAAACAAGTACCTATATTGAATTTAAGTAAATTTTAAAGTATAACGTTAATGTAACTCTTAACATATATATACTATAATAAAAGTGGAGCAATAGTATAACTGTTTGCTGTTATACAAAAGACTATGGAAAAAAAATCAAGTGAATAACTGACGATAGCAACAATAATTTTACCAACTTAATAATTGTATCTTGCTCCACATTTATGTATTGTTTATAAATTGAACTTCAAATTATGTTTTTAATCCAAATAATATCGGCTAAAACGTCAATGTCCCACAACATGTAAAATGAAGGCAGAGCATTGCTAATGATTAAATCGACAATGTCGTTTGGCATCTAAATGTAGTTTTAGGATTTGAATTTAATGAACATGTAGCAAAGAATTGCTAAATATTTCTTACACAACCGATACCATACCAAACATTAATATTTTGGTTTCAATGCATTTGATTTACCTCTACCATTTTGATATAGTCTACTCAGTTATCAATCAATTAAACAACCATTAAAGTAAATATAACATTAGTTATTTTAAATTGTATTGAAGTGTTATTTTCACATTGTGTTATGTATTATATTTAACTGCGATCTGTTTTTAGTTTCTTGTGAAAATATTTTGATTAAGTCCATAACAATACACACGTGCATGTAATGTCATTAATATGTATTGCCTGCTCTGTTTAATACATTTTTTATCGAAAGTGGAAGGTCTATTAAGCTAACACAAGGCTTCGTATGAGAGAGTGCATAATTTTGGATCTTATAGTGTCTGTGTAGTCATTACTCATTATTGGAATTGTAAACAATAATACACTTACATCTACTACAAATGATCACCATGTAGGTTCAGCGTATTGTGTAAGACCCGTATGCATAGCTCAACACTTATTCTGATTGTTGTTCATATAAGTCGAAAGAGTCTCTATCGAATATATCGTAGCCTTCAATCTGCAGGAACTATTAATTATAATTTTGACGTCAGAAAGTATCGGATGCGGACAACAATCCGCCTTGGACAATCTTGTTAAAATTTTCTGCCTCGGTCCGCATTTATCAGATACATATCGTTAGCATCAAGGTCTAAATTTGCACTTCTTATCGACTTAACTACAAAAGAGTAGTTTTTATTATGGTATTACGTTACGCAAAACACAAAAAGAGTCTTTATTTTGTTTCTTGCTTCACATTTTATCAACCGATAAGCTCGCTTTTCAGCAGCAGAGGATTAAAAATACAGGCTCGTTTAGAAACAAATCAAATATAAAAAGGTCAAACTTCAGCAGCGCATGCATGAGAAAAACCTTGTTATTCTTTATTGATAGCAACCGAAACGTGTGACGCATAATAAATGCAAACGAAACGTCGAACATATACAGAGAAAACAACTAAATGAATACAACTGGACTATATGCCTTGGAACGGTCTTAAAAAACCTTATTCCCGGGCTTGAAATGCTTATTTACTGGAGACATGCGTGTGCAAAGAAAAAGGCAAACATTTAAAGTATAGTATGTGTGAAAGCGATCAAGTAATTTTTACAGGCACCACGTCAAACCTAACATATTGTATTAACGCACATAACATAGCATTCTTCTTTTTCAGACCAATTACCAACACTTGAAGTCAAAAGATTCGATAAAGATGACAGTTTAGTACAAATCTCATGTAACAGTACACAGTCCTATATTGTGATTGCGAAGTCCGAAACAAATGTTGTTGTCGATTTTTTAAAAAGCACAAATAGCTGCAAAATTAACATAAGAAACACAGAAAGTGATTTTCACTGTAAATGTTTACCTGAGTCCGTTGTAGCGTGCAATATTTCTGCTCGACATAGTTGTGAACAATTTGCTTGTGGATTTAAGATTAAGAACTCTATAGGTTATGGCGATTTTGTAAACCCCTGCAAAACTGGTAAGTTTATTTAAAACATTGATTCAAGAGTTATGCAATACTTCACAAAAATGCACAACATCTTATTATGTTTTTCAATGTTCTGTTCTTTAATTAAACGTTTTGACACAATACAGATTAATTTAAGAATAAGGCCTTCGTTTGCAAACTATATGTATTATAATTGATTACATCTTTTTATAGCCTTTTTATCAGCTAGATCTAGAAGATCAACTACACCCAATCATTGAACATATGATATGCGATGCACCTTTAGACAATCATTAGAAGTAATTGATATAACGTCAGTAAAAAGCTAGCTTTAGATATATTTACGTCACATTTCCATCTACTGTGTGATCAATAGTCAGTCATACATATAGAATTATGTTCAATACAACTGCACTGCATTGCTTTATATGTTTTTAATGTAACGCTCATGGTAGAGAACATTTGCGGAAATAACAACATATTTATGTGGGGTACTTCTGCGTCTAAACAGAAATGCATAGTTGAATGAGATAGGTTTTAATGATTTACATAATGAACAC
Source organism: Dreissena rostriformis (assembly GCA_007657795.1). Lineage (NCBI taxonomy): Eukaryota > Metazoa > Mollusca > Bivalvia > Myida > Dreissenidae > Dreissena > Dreissena rostriformis. Next base: position 23,651 of record VMBQ01009768.1, read on the forward strand.
AAATATTGTCGTTTCTTCATTATTTGATATAAAATATATATTTGTTCTAGTGGAAAATATTTGACACAGTTTCTTCATGTAAGAGTAATATGCCCTTTGATACCAATCCACATATTTATCTGAGTTTAAATACAGCGTAATTTAATTCATTAACTTTAAACGAAGTATCTACCTTTTATTTTGTTAATGAATACCTGTCTTGCAGGGAAACAATATGAAAAAAGTAACGGCAGTAACATCACCTGTTCCATGTCGCATTCAATTCACGAATATCCGAACTGGGTAATAAACGATGAACCCGTAAACACAAATTTGTTGAAAATAAAAAGGTATGATAGTAACAGCGTCAGCGAACTTGTCAGCTCGTTAGTTAGAGAAGACGATCTTTCTGTTGCAATATGCAGCCTCGTTCAAAATGAAGAGGATGAAAATTGGCATATCCAAGTGCTCCGTAAGTATATGTTCTCCTTTACGAGTTGAAATCTCGATCGCTCGTGTCAAAAACTAGCCAACCAGATGCGCTATAATTTCCATAGTTTTAAAGTTGCCGTCCTGTTAACTTAAGAGAGATTTGCTGTCAAGAATATGTGTTTTTGTTATAGATCCTCCTAGTATCTCGAACATGTTGACTAATGGAAATCCAGGCGTCAAGCTAGTTGAAAGCAAACGATTAAGCGCGTATACAAATTGCCCAATAAAATCAACAACAACCAGACCACAATCCACAATACCCTTTTGCGACGCAGTTAATGACGCAACAACAGGAGCAGTGAAATTTGTTGGAAATTACAGCGGTCGATTCCAGTTGTCTAGATTATGTGCGTATATAACCACTGTCAGACTTTCTCCGTGAGGCATACAATGATTGTTAATTCTTAAGAGCTTGTACAGGAATCACCGTCCATATATACTATAACAGTTAGATCTGTATGACTATTCCTATCCCTCCAAAGTAACCCAACTACCTATCGATCGTATACTAGAGTGGACTTCTTGTCGAAGTAGATTTTACGCGCTTAACTTAACCAGTAGGACTTACGTTAACACGCAAATACAATGCACAGTTAGTATGACCACTCAAAAGCCACCCATATCACGTTACTTTGATCTTGACACTTCGTAACACTGGGATTAAAATTATTGAAAATGATTGCCTAGTAACAACCAGGGATATAAATCGAGATTTAACCGCGTATTGTCTATCATTGTAGTTGTAAATATACATACTCTAACAATAAGTTGAGTTATCCGTAAATCACTTTGCCTATCGGTCTATTCTGAATTTTTTTCAAACTTATCTAAATTCGCAAGGCATAGGATGAAAAAAAATGCCTAACATGTAACCATACATGAACTGTTCATTATGCCGCGTAAAGTGCAAAGATGCTACTTTTTAGCCAAACGTCCAAACATATCATTTATTATAAAGACTGTCGTGCTCTAACTTTACCACACATTGACGTATTGTGGATGTGTTAAACACAACAATCACTTTTATAGATGCATTCACAGTTTTAAAGACAGAATATGATTTTCATGATTTCGCAATAGCCCTAATATTGGCGCACTCTTCACAATAATGTATCCTATGCAGAAACCAATGGCCTAATTCGTCCCGTTTATACTTGAGATCGATTGTTTACATATAGAATTTTATCTTCGATACTACATACGTATGTGTCAAATTGGTATGTGGCGGTTATTATAACTTTAATTTGTAGCTCTATGTAAATGTAATACATATAAGTCGAGCATACTAGTGTGTTTTTGATATGATTTCAGTTCCAGCGTCAGTCCATACTTTTTATATCGACGGATTTGAAACTCAACGGAACATCACAATTACCAAACATGTGAATGTAAAGATCTTCTGCAATGGGACAGGCAATCCTCCGCCTAATACGACATTATTGCTAGATCAAGCAATAGTGACATCAACCAATCAGTCATCGGTTCATCATGAAGTTCACCTGAACGAAATGCATATCTCGGGAAAGTACATATGTGTGTCTTCAAACGCGCTTGGTTTTGCGGATAAGTCACTGTTTGTTAATATACAAATTTTGCGTAAGTATATCCTCTTTTCTGCATTTGTGGGCATTGATGATCAAGAATTAACCTTAGCTTATTGAATAATAAGTGCTTATCAAAACTGAGATCAGCACAGCTTCGTTCGTTAATTTATTATACATTTTGTCAATGACAATGTGTTTGCTTGTCGTTTTGACGTGTTATTTAATACAATTAAGTTGTAAGTGGGAATAACACATACAAGCCACCCACTCAAATTAATCTATCTGTGAATTTTATTTGGATCATTACGCTGATGTTTATAATAAGCATATACAACATTATTAAACATTATTCAAGCGGTATTATGCTTAGTCAACCTGGCTCTTAAAGTGCCGGCGATTGTCAAATTACTTATATTTTAACTGTTAAGGATAAACACAGAAATAATGACCATCATATCGACTTTTGTTTGATACATTAGAAAAAACGTACATTCCATATATTTTTAAAAGTATATTGTGATCATACCTACATACCTACATAACTAAAACCCGAGCCACCCTTCCGCTTGACTGCCCTGGTCAAAAAAGTGTTTTCATACTTGGAATCGTTTGACTGCAGCGAACAACACACACCTGTTACGTTTTACCAATATATAACTAATCTCAAGCCGAACACTCATTTTATTATTTTGACGTTAAGAACATTTTCCGGAGCATATATATTGTGTAACGACGATTTTGCAGCTTCACATCAGAAAGAAAAGTCATCGCTGGTTGCCATTATTGTATCCGCTGGTGCTATATGTGCACTCGCCGTTGCAATTTTTGTTCTTTTTGTGGCCAATAAACAACACAAGTATCTCATATGCATTCGTCATTTACGTACATCTGGTAAGTATACATATATTATACATAAACAACATAATGCCATAATCCTTCTTTTTACGAAACTTATTATACAAATAATTCCATAAATATAACTGTCGATAGATTTATCCTTTTTATTTCAGGATTGACTAGCAACGACAATGAGTTGTAAGAGTCTATTTGTTTTTTAATTACCTTTTTACCGTTTTAGTTTATTCATAATAATAATGTCGATTTACCTGGCTATGAGTTGGAAAAATATTCACACAACTCTCTCAGTTAATATACACGATTTTATTAACAGGCATACAACTGATACAAACCGGAATAGAGGATCAAATCAAAACAGCGGATTTGACGGTTAGTAAATGTCTTTTATTTGAGCAATACTTTTGTATAGAATTCCTTTTGTCGGCGTACACCAGATGTTGTTTTGACGAGGAAATAAACCGCGAGAGCGATTCGAACACATGCCTTCACAAATGGAACTACGTTCTAGCGTTTTGTATTGGCTGGTTTAAATACGATACAGTTTTCGAGTATCCGCGCAAATCACGTTTTTGCCCCACCATTGTACTTCAATTAAGTCAATAACACCACCACTGATTAACCTTAACCTTGTTGAATAAAAACCATTGTGGTGACGTCCCATTGATGTTTTACTGTATTGTTTATTGTATAAATGTTGCTCCTAGCCATTTTCATTTTTTACTTTCAAAATGAAGACAGAAACGTTTTGGGGTGAATATTATACCATTTAATTGTTTAATATATATACGTTAATGTGCTCGGCACAACAATCTAAAACACTCACTCTAAAACTAATATGTACTTAGCAGAAATCCACTAATCATTATTTATAACAAATTGTCTCGCTTGAAATAAGAGTCGATGCCACAATTATAAAATTAAAAGGTATGCGTGTTTCTTCATAAGGTACCATCACTGAACATGAAACGCCCTTAGACGAAGACTGTATATCGCCGTCAGACCATGCAGCAATCGCCTTTGCCTTTGAAAACGAAACATACGCTGGATGTATCGATACGCCACGATCAGCTAAAGACAAGTGTATTCGAAAAGAAAATCATTGTATACTTAATGCATTTGCTATTATGACTTTGCTATTTTGTCTTGAATATTTCTGTTAACATGTATGTTATTCTAATAAAGTAAGTTAATATATCCGGTATTTTTTTCAGCTCAAATCGAACACTTCTCCAGAGATGGGTAAATTGATATACGTATTACATTTGATGATATGACTTTTTGTGTGCAATGTTTCAATTTTATATGAGGATATTCTTAATTATTCAATGTTTATTCCATTTCTTTCGTGAAACTACATGTACATATATTTCCATTTGTTTTGTGTAGTTCTCAGCACAATCCGCCATATTTGGTAGAACATGACAAAGTTGGAAATGACCCTCTCTACAGTGGTGTAATACAGCCTGGACCATCGTCTGCAGGTACAACTCATTCTTAATATGTGAAACCGTATTAATAAATGTGAAAACAGTCGTAATTAGATATTGTACAACAATCCGAATATATTTTTTATATGGTAAACAACTGCCGAATTCCTCGAATTGAACTCGAAAGTCTTTTTTGTAGAATCAATACTGTTTTCTTCTGTTTTGGCATAGTGTAATGTACACGCTATAGTTCATAAACTTAAATACAGGCAACTGAATATGTACACGACGACCACTGGAGTTGTTATACTTATTTCCCCATTTAGCGAAAATATATATACTTTTGATTCGTGAAAATAATTACATTTTTGTATATTTTTTATTTATTAAAAAATAACGAAACACAGAAGCCGATGCCTTAACATCGAGTTTTGTTTTCAGGTACTACTGTGTCCAATCACAAAATGTAAGTCAACTTTTATTGGAATAATGCATTTCAGATGTATTACAATTCGTTCAAGGAACATTTCAATGACAATGAACAATGATGCAAATAAAAACATGGTTGAAATCATGTATTATGTCCTAAAGTCACCAAGGGTCATCATTTATTTTCCGTAAGCTCGTTTACCCATTTGATTTTCAGAGTCTATATAGATACTCATCACGACAAAGATGTATTCACCTTCATCCTAACAGTATAATTGTATTCTATACAGGAAGCTGCCTTGCGAAGGACATCTTAGCTCAGAAGAAAGCACTTACAGCGTTGTCAATAAACATAAGAGACGTACACACGCCCCTTTCTCCGTTGCCGATAAAACTAACAATTCAGAGGACGTCATTAACAACGTTGCCAAGCAAACAAAACGACCGGATGATTACACCTACAGCGTTGTCAAAAAGCCAAAGAGGAAAAAGGACGACGGCACAAGTACTGAAAAATATTTGATTCGCACGTTATTTTTTATTTTTAATACAAACGAACTAAAAATCAAGAACTAATTAAAGCATGTTGTTTATTTGACTTATTTGCAGTGCATGACAACAACAATGTTACCTGTGACTTTTTCAATCCATTATTAACGCAAGCGTTGTTGTGAATTTACGAAATAATGATACTATATCGTTACTTTACGTTATTATAGATGAAGGTGCATCAGTCAAGAATCCGTAAGTAGAAATTTACGACTTATTGTTTTGTGTTTAATATAATTAAGTTTGAATGTCAATACTATATCCGTCGTATTTAAGTGTTTTGTTTTGAGTTGGTCGGTTGAAAAGTTCATACATTTTTACTTAAGCAAACTGTTCGTTTATCTTTAAGATCGCGTCTTAATTGATGGAGAGTAAGTGGTTCCTTTTTTCCTAGTTCCTTATTCCTTATTCGAATAAGGAATAAGGAACATTTCCTTATTCCTTATTCACGATTTCTTATTCGAATAAGGAAT
>VMBQ01009769.1:10862-23406 GCA_007657795.1 Dreissena rostriformis
ATAGTTGTGACACGTAGAATACTTACATAGTTGTGACACGTAGAATACTTACATAGTTGTGACACGTAGAATACTTACATAGTTGAGACACGTAGAATACTTACATAGTTGAGACACGTAGAATACTTACATAGTTGAGACACGTAGAATACTTACATAGTTGAGACACGTAGAATACTAACATAGTTGTGACACGTAGAAAACTTACATAGTTGTAGCACGTAGAATACTTACATAGTTGTGACACGTAGAATACTTACGCCTGAAACCGGATTGGTTTTCAAACAAGAGATCATTTTCAGAGAGGTAACAATCAACTTGATCATAAATTGCTCGTTCCTTTGTATGCGGGGAACTACACTGTTATATAAGGCGGAGTCTATTATCACACCTAAGTATGGTTCGATTGATCATTGTCGGCTCTTAAGTATTCTAAAAAGTGCCCGGTGTACGGATAATATACTAAAAAGTACCCCGGAGTCTTGCCGGATGCATTTAAGCGTCTTTTCCGTAACCGGGGTACATTGTAGTTTACTTAAGAGTACCCGGGGTACTTAATTTAAGTACCTGAGCCGACAACGACCCGTTGAGACAACCCCGAAGGTAATTGTCGGCTCAGGTACTACTTAAAAACCCTTGTACTCTTAAATATACTACAAAGTACCCCGGGTACGGAAAATATACTAAAACGTACCCCGGCGTATGGCCGGGTGTTTAAGCGAATTTTCCGTACAGGGTTCTTTTGAGTAGTACCCGAGCCGACAACAACAAATTGAGCCAATACAAGCAATAAAGAATACGTAGAGCTGGAGACTTCTTGAATTAGGTCTATGTCGAAAATAGTTTATACAATCTAAAATGTGCGCCTTCCCTGTCGTTCTGTTTACTATTATTTAGCTAAATATGGACATTCGTCACGTTCATTTGAATATGCGATACGTATGAGCCAGGCTCTGAGGAAACGGGGCTTAATGCATATCCTTAAAGCTTCTTCATTGAAGTAATATAAGAGCCACACATAGACATTTTCCATTTAAACTGCGTTCTATGAAAAATTGCCTTTATTCATAAGCGTAAAGTTTCATCCCAGATTAACCTGTGCAGCCCGCACATGCTAATCAGGGACGACATTTTTCGTTTAAACTGGATTTTCGCTATTCAACTTCCTTTAAACGAAAGATTCCGTGAAAGCGGAAAGTGCGGACTTCTCAGGCTCATATAGGACGACACTTTACGCACATGCATTAAGCCCCGTTTTCCCACAGCAATACTCAAATAGATCAATAACATCAGCAGTACCAGCTCCAGCAAACTCATTATCATTATCACTTGAGGCCGCTTGAAGGGAAGTAGATTCATTTCTATCATACGATTGAAAATCTTTGTTTGACAGAATTATATATTTGTGTTCAACATGTTTGTACAGCCATCGATAATACATGATTCGTTTTTATGCAGGGTCAGAAATATGTGTCGTGTTCTAAGAAAACTGGGCATAATGCTTGTGCGTAAATTGTCATCCCAGATGAGACTGTGCAGTCCGCACAGATCAGGGACGACAATTTCCGCTTTTATGGAATTTTTCATTTAAATGATGTCTCTTCTTAGCGAAAATCCAATTATGGCGGAAAGTGTCGTCCCTGATTAGCCTGCGCGGACTGCACAGGCTAATCTGGGACGACACTTTACGCACATGCATTATACCCAGTTTTCTCAGAACACGACACATATGCTGTCACTCGCAACAGTTTATACCGGTAATACAGTTGGTCTCTCTTAGATGTTCACATTTGTATACAATATAAGTATATAATACTCATTCACGTGCGATATTGACAAAAAGACCCGTGTACAAGAACACACCATCTAGATCTAACGTACTGCAGCTGCGGGTCCGTATTATTGCAATACGGTCGTAGAGGAATACGTCGATCACCAGTGTGATCTATAAACATATCAATAAATGATTTTTTTAGCAACTGTTTTATACATTGCTTTGCCTATGCAGATGGCGTGTAAACAAAACATACATACCAGTATGAGCCTCGCTCTGAGAAAACAGGGCTTAATGATTGTGCGTAAAATTTCTTCCCAGACTAGAATGTGCATTCCGCACAGGCTAATCAGGGAAGAAACATTCCGGTTTTAAGGAATTTTGCGTATAAAGGAAGTCTCTCTATTGCGAAGTCTCTATCTATGACGACACTTAAGCAACGTGCATTAAACCTCCTTTTCCCAGAGAGAGGCTCAATTTTATAGTAATCAAAGGTCCACCGGTGCATCTGAGCTTGGTTGATGGTCCCCATACCGGACTGGGAGGGTTTCCTCCGGATGCTAATCTGGCTATTACAACTTATTAAATATTGGCTACCTCACGCTATTTACTGATGTATTCGATATGGATTTAAGCGGTACGGCGACAGTTTGAAATAGTCGCTTTAATTAAATACTGATAACGACATTTTGTCCCTGTGTCCTTTCGCAGGTAAACGGAATTTGCACTCCTATATGATTCCATTGCGGGAGATCTACATATCGATTAACGGGCCACACGATAATTTTGTCGCCGTTTCCTTGACGACTGACGAAGTTGTGAAAATAATAGATAACGGCTCATATGAAAATGTATACACGTTGTCAAGCAAAATGGTTTTCGTAATAATACGAAATTCTGTCGATTTATCGAACGGGAGTTTACAGTGGAGTTATCTATACAGTAAAAGTAAACACACCTGTATTATTGGACGTGTGTTCAGGGATGTAAATTTATGAAATAGGGTTTTCGAACACTTGTAGACTTTTTGAGAGGGAATATTTGAACAACTGCGGATGCAAGGTATTGAGTTTTGTCAGTGTCAATTAAATGTTAAGAAAAGCAACAATGTTTTTTAAGTGCAATGACATGCACGTATTGATCTAAATTAATGAATTATTGATAATTCGAGTTCAAAAGTAAAGTTATGATATCAATATAGTTGCAATAATCCAACTCCCAGCTATATTGACCCTCCGGGTCGCTGGGCTGTACGAATGTACTCATAAAAGCTCAGAGCATTAAATAAGAACTAGATATCAATACAAACTAACTTTTATGTGTCATATTTAGTTTAGTATATGTGTCGTGTTCTGAGAAAACTGCATAATGCATGTGCATAAAGTGTCATCCCAGATTAGCCTGCACAATCAGCACAGGCTAATCAGGGACGACAATTTCCGCTTTTATGAAATTGGTCGTTTAAAAGATGTCTCTTAGCGAAAATCCAGTTTAGGCGGAAAGTGTTGTCCCTGATTAGCCTGTGCGGACTGTGCAGGCTAATCTGGGATGACACTTTACGCACATGCATTTTGTCCAGTTTTCTCAGAACACGACACATATACATAGTCAAGTTTGTCTTGTTGTTATGAATAAGATGTGCAAAAAAATGAAGATTTAACTAAAATAATGCTTACACAATATTTAAATAGGGCCAAATTTTTCAGCTGTTCTATAATAAAAAAAATTAGGCACATTGCAGTACAATAGTGTTAATATAAGCTGAGGTCTGCATAATAATGTATAATAGTTTTGGCCACTGTGACAATATCATCTAATGCTGTTATCAACCCAATGTTGAAGTATTTAATTAAGTGATCCGAACTATTTATATTATTATAGCACAAAAAATATTGAAAATGATGATGTTTTAAGGGATGCAGGGAGTCATGAGTCAGCTATTTCCCTTAAATATAGACACATAATAAAATAATACCTCTCACTACTTTTCACAAATGCTTTTATGCAAAATATGGTTGTATAAGGGTTGAATCATTAAGAGAAAAATTTATAATAAACAAAACAAAATAGTTATATAGCCTATAAGGATTTGATTACCTAGAAATCATGCTCTTCAAGGGGAATTTTATACAACTTAAGTTTACTTAAAACTGATTTTAACACGCTTAAAGCTACATTGTACAGCTTGTAGAGCATGTGCTTAAGTTAGAATGATTTGAATGATTTGAATGATTTTAAAACTCCTCTAATTGATTTTCATAAAAATGACCATTTTTTTTTTATATTTAATACCAAATATACAAATTTACAATAAACTGAATGTTGAAAAAAGCCAGACCTGTATGTTTCAATGTATTAAGCAATCATTTATTAAAACATACTTGTTAAAGGGACTGTATAACCACGAATGACGAAAAAAGAAAAGTTCTAAAATGTCGTATTTTTTTACAATTATTAGTTTATATTGATTAAAATATCACGACTGGAAATAACATTACTTGAAAAAAGTTCATATTTTCAGTATATTCGGTCATAAAATTTCGCGATGTGAAATTGAAAGTACATTGGGAAAATAGGTGACATAACGATATAGACACTATAAATAACGCAAGTAGATTGATCATTTTATAAATAAAATATATACAATTCACTATGCATGCACAATTTGCATTCCTGGGTTAACCACGTGTCAATGATGATCAATCTACTTGCGTTATTTATAGTTAACTGGTAGTTACCTGGTAGACATACCCAGTAAAAATAAATAAATAAAAAAATAAAGTAAAAATAAAAAAATAAAAAATTTCAAGTAATGTTATATACCAGTCGTAATATTTAAATCAATATAAACTAATAATTGTAAAAAAATACGGTATTTTAGAACTTTTCTTTTTTCGTCATTTGTGGTTTTACAGTCCCTTTAAAACTCCTATAATTGATTTTCACACTATAAATAACGCAAGTAGATTGATCATTTTATAAATAAAATATATACAATTCACTATGCATGCACAATTTGCATTCCTGGGTTAACCACGTGTCAATGATGATCAATCTACTTGCGTTATTTATAGTTAACTGGTAGTTACCTGGTAGACATACCCAGTAAAAATAAATAAATAAAAAAATAAAGTAAAAATAAAAAAATAAAAAATTTCAAGTAATGTTATATACCAGTCGTAATATTTAAATCAATATAAACTAATAATTGTAAAAAAATACGGTATTTTAGAACTTTTCTTTTTTCGTCATTTGTGGTTTTACAGTCCCTTTAAAACTCCTATAATTGATTTTCACACTATAAATAACGCAAGTAGATTGATCATTTTATAAATAAAATATATACAATTCACTATGCATGCACAATTTGCATTCCTGGGTTAACCACGTGTCAATGATGATCAATCTACTTGCGTTATTTATAGTTAACTGGTAGTTACCTGGTAGACATACCCAGTAAAAATAAATAAATAAAAAAATAAAGTAAAAATAAAAAAATAAAAAATTTCAAGTAATGTTATATACCAGTCGTAATATTTAAATCAATATAAACTAATAATTGTAAAAAAATACGGTATTTTAGAACTTTTCTTTTTTCGTCATTTGTGGTTNTGAGAACAAAAGTGAAGAACTGCCATAGACATTTTTGTGTCCCGTTCAAATGCTGTAAAATCTCAAAATAGATGCCAAAAGTGGGACATTTTTATATAAATACCCTTTTATTTACAAAATGCTTATAATTGTTAATTTTATGGCAATGTGTGTTTTGTAGAAATTGTAGAATTTTATAATTTCTTCAGATGTGCTTTACAGGATTTAGTTTCAATATATGAAGGTACATGTATGTTGCTTTAAAAGTGTTACAAAACTATATACATAATAATTATAATACTGAATATATTATTTTCTGGTGCTGTAGTTATTTTTTGTTGTTGTTTTATTATTTAGAAAAGAAATTTGATACTTATAATAATATTATATTGTTGGAAAATATATTCAATAAAAACTTGTTCTATTGTTCAATATCGCCCCCTTCATGCTTTTGTGGTTAAATATAGTAATAAATTGTTAATATTTAATCAATAGACACTTTAAGCATTTAATGTACATTGCAAAAATTTTATCTCCTTTAATTTTTTCATTTTGATATGTTATGTCATAATCATGTTGAGTTTTGATGATGATGGTGATGATGATGATACTACAGCAGCAGTAGTAGGCAGAAGCAGCAGCAGCAGTACAAACTGTATCATTATGTTTTATTGATGACTGTTTCAGCTATTACTTAAATATATTTGCGTAAAAACAATACATGTACAACCTGACATTTTTTGTCTTTTTGATTTTTTTCACAAGAAAAAAAAGAATTTTTACTTTGTCCATAGTTATGTGCAGGTCAAGGCCATCCTGCTTGATAATACCGTACACAAGATTATGTGTTTGTAGCTCAAATATGAGTTAACCCTTTGCATGCTGGGAAATTTGTCGTCTGCTAAAATGTCGTCTGCTGAATTTTAAAATTAGCATTTTCTTTGATTTTTTTTCAAAGAATACTATCAGAATAGCAAACAGTTTGGATCCTGATGAGACGCCACGTTCTGTGGCGTCTCATCTGGATCCAAACTGTTTGCAAAGGCCTTCAAAATCCGGTTCCTGCGCTCAAAGGGCTAATATTTTCAGAGAGCCATACATACACATTATGTTTACTAAGGATATATAGACATTGTAAAAATCATACCACAATAATTCATTGTATTATAATAAAATTATATGCACAAATAACACACATCATTAACTAGCTTGTAGGTAAATAAAGAATAACATTGCTATTGCACAAATGTAGTAAAAACTATAAAAACAAGGAGAGAAAAAAGGCATGGCACCAGAGTACTTTTATTGTATTTTTAGTAGTACAACCTAACATTTATTCTTTCCAGAGTCCAGACGGTAACAAATTGGACAAGAAAGGTGCAGGCTCCCTCAAAGACTCAATAATACATGTGCCTGCTAGTGTGAGATGAGATTATCCATTTCCGATGTCTACTTCTAATGATGCAATCAATTAGTTATTGATTCTCTTTGCCCTAAGTGTTATGGATGGAGACACCAACATGAACACTGACAGACCTTCCATTGATCCAAAAGCACTCAATGGAACAATACAGACACATGACAATGGCGATATTTTTTGCGTGGAGACGGAGAGCAAGAACACCACGGGGGAGGTGAAAAAAGAGAACAATCACAACGATGGTGACTCTGGAGTGCGAGTCAGCTATACGGGCTCCAGTAAACATGCTGATAAGATGATACACTCCCAGAATAGCAAGCAGTCCCTGAAAGACTACTTTAACATCAAATCGCTGGGTAAAGTCTCCCCGATGACCCTGTCTCCGACCTCGACCACTCGGAAGTCCGCGTGGGAGAAAGTGCAGGAGAAATTCGAGGCCGAGAACAAGAAGAAACAGACGAGACTGAAGAATAAAGATCTCGAGGAGGAGACTGTGCTAGACAAGGAAAACTGGTTCAATCAGGCGACCATCAAACAGGTGTTCAAGAGCAAACGATTTAAGAACCCAAAACTGGAAAATTTATACCAAAGATATTTTTTTAAACTGAATCAGTACAACCTGTCCATTCTTATAGCCTTACTATGTGTGATCGCCATTCTGTTGATAATATTTTACTACATAAGCGGGGGCGTGATGCCCGTACGCGGGGTCTGCCTGGGTATCATCGTGACAATATTCATATTCATTGAAATTCTGTGCAACCGAAGTACGTTTGACCAGTACCAGGCTCAGTTAGTGTGTTACGGGGTCACCGTGATTCAGGCCGGCTTCATTTCTGTGATAACGAGTGACACGCAGCCTCGGTCTGTGATGGACAGTCTCTGGTGTGCGCTGTTGTTTGTGTACCTGACTTACACGTTCCTGCCCGTGCGCATGAGGATTGCGGTCATCAGTGCTAATATCGTCACTGTGCTGCATATCATCATCACCGTGGCCAGAAATCATGAAGGTCCTTTAGTCTGGAAACAGGTAGGACTATTTTTCCTACATAATCCTTTATTGCTCAGATACCCATCAAATCAAATTGAAGAACTGTCTTAGTTTAAACATATTTAATTTAGCTAGATTGCATCGAAAGCCTTAGGCTTATTGAAATGCTCTCGAGTCCATTTCCTGGGACTTGCACCAGTACTTGGTGTCGTTGGGGGAGATTGAAGGAACGCTCCCTGTGGGGATTGAACCCGTGACCTCCCAATCGCTAGGCGGACACCATATCTACTACCCCATGGCGACCTGTTGTTGATAGATTAAAGTTTTAATGGCAACGTATCCAACCCTAGAATACTGATTAGAAGGGTATAGGATAAACCTTAAACAGCCTGCAAGTTCTGGTTTTATGCTGGTTGCATGTAGCCATTTTGACTTTCCTTCTGAGTGGGAAAGGGTTAAAAGGTTATTAATTTGATAGCATTGGTTTGACATTCCATAAAATACAGGGATGTTTTCTTTAAGGAATTGGGGACGCTCAATTTGTTAATAAATAAAAAAGCAGGGACGAAAAGTTTGGAAATAAGTAAATTTCCATTTTATGAATAGGTTTCCTTAAATAGACCAAACCCTCTGTGAAGTTGCATGATTACACTGAATAAGATGGCAGTGAGTTGTTTATGATCAATATTCACTCTCATGAGTCCAGTTTACAAAGGGCCGTCTTATCGTGCCAGACAATGTACACACTCTGTATCATGTACATGTACACACTCTAGGCCTCCATGTACACACTTTGTGTCATGTACACACTTTATCAGGTCGTGAGAGAGGCTCTCTGCAGAGAGCCTACTTGGCATTATGACATCACTTGACCCGCCTCTTGTTGATATGCCCTTGTTAACATGCATTGAACTAAGGCCGCAACACTTTGTGTTTCCAGCGATGGTGTAATAAAATGTTAATGTAAAAAAAAGATTTGAGGTGTTTAATCATTTTTTTTTGTAAAAGACACATTTTAAATATTTGGTTACAGAAAAAATATGTTTAACTTGATATATACAGATTAAAATATCAATCACCTGGTAATGCAAAAACAATTATGCCTGGAAGATTTTTGCTACATGCATATATTTCTCAAAACATGGAATTTACTTGTTTGGCCTTGCTGTTGATTAATCAGACAGATATACTATAGGATGTTTAGTAGACCACTTGACATCAACAATGCATACTCTAAGACATTGTTCAAAGTATTGCTTTTGATTGCTTTATGGTATTGTTAAATGTAATTGCCCTTCTAGCTTTGATTGGCTGAAGTATCATCATTAAAAAGTTAGATTTATCTTTATCAGAGCCCTGCATTCAGAGAAAAACAGGGCTAAATGCATTTGCATAAAGTGTCGTCCCACATTAGCCCATGAAGTCCATACAGGCATTATCAGCGACAACACTTTTCCTTTTATTGTATTTTCTTTTAAGGAAGATAACATAATTTTTCCATTATATCGTCGTTTCATACCTCAGGTACTGATTACAACATTAAAACTTAACATGTATCTTCTATAGGTCGCTGTGGTGTAGCGACCGGGAGGCCACGGGTTCGATCCCCACTGTGGGAGCGTTCTTAAGATCTTCCCATAGACACCAAGTGCTGGTTCTAGTCGCAGGAAACGGACTCCAGAGCGTTACAAATAAGCCTTAGGATTTCGATCAAGCTAAAAAAAAAATAGGTTTAAACTAACATGTATCTTAACAGCATCATACTTTTCACTTTATTGTCATCGTTTTGGCTCTACATCATCAAATTCATACAGTACTTGATATAAATTAAGGAAAACCATTCTTGTCTTACAGATTCTGTGCAATATTTGCCTGTTTGCGTGCGTGAACCTGGCCGGGGTGTTCACCCACTACCCCACAGAGATTGCTCAGAGGAAGGCGTTCCTTGAGACGCGGCGATGCATCGAGGCGCGACTGACCACCCAGCGGGAAAATCAGGAGCAGGTAAATCAAGCTGTGCATTATTTCATCATAATTTTTCATTCATAGCTTTGAGAGTGAAACTTTTGTATCTGCTTAACAGCACAGGCTTATCAGGGACGACACTTTCCACCTAAACTGGATATTGGCTAAGAAGAGACTACCTTTTAACGAAAATACAATTAAAGTGGAAAGTGTTGTCCCTGATAAGCCTGTGCGGACTGCACAGGCTTATCTGGGACGACGCTTTTTGCACATGCATTAACCATTTACCACTCAGGTACGCTCTTCGACGGGTATGAAGTCCTTTAGAAAATATAATAAGCCAAGGCTTCATGTCCAACCCTAAGATTCTGATGGGCAGCAAACAGCATAACACCAGGGCCCGTATTCACCAATCCATTCTTAGACTTAAGAATTAGGAATAGACTTAGTACCAAGAAAAAAAAATAATCCAGCATTTGAATATATATATATACAGGCTACCACTGGTAATTATTGCATTAAGGAAATGTTCTACATGAAGAATGCTGTATATGGATGAGGTTTATTCCAAGAAGGACTCAAAACTGAATAAATTCTTGAACACTCCAATTTAAAGAATATTCTGTATTCTTAGACTTAAGTCTAAGAATTGTTTTGTGAATACGAGCCCTGAACAGACTGTGATTTACTCTCAGGCAGCTATGGTTTTATGCTGTTTGCATATAGCAATTGTCACTTTGCTTCTGAGTGGAAAAAGGGTCAATGTTCTGTAATAGGTGCAATTCGTAAATTTTGTATGCGCAATCTCAAACTTTTCATTTTTATCAGGTACACATTTTGTTTGCTCTTACAAATAACCAAAATGAAGACTGTATATTTTCAAACACTGTATGTATAATCTATTTTCTTGGAACTAAGACTTAGTCTTTTCCTTATTCTTAAGTTTAAGAAAGGGTTGGTGAATATGGTCCCTGATCTTTCTGGCCCCTTGCTCAAAAGCGGTAGATGTAACAGCAATAAACGCATTACAGCATAAGAGATTCCATACAAGTTCTATGTTCTGCAGGAGCGTTTGTTGCTGTCCGTTCTACCGCGACACATCGCCATGGAGATGAAGGCGGACATTGCTGGCAAGCCCAAGGATACGATGTTCCACAAGATCTACATACAGAGACATGAGAATGTCAGGTAAAGACATCACATCAGTTCTTGATGTATCATTGTATGAGGCTCTTTCTGGGAAAACGGGGCTTAATGCATGTGCATTAAGTGTCGTCTCAGATTAGCCTGTGCGGACTTCACAGGCGAACCTTAAATGACACTTTATGCACATTCATTCAACCCCATTTTCATGAGCGCGGCTCAATATTAATCTTTGAAATAGTTTGGCTTGGTTAATCCTTATTTGTTTATTTGAAGCAGGTTTTCTGTTTGATTGTTTGTTCAAAACTACTTAAGGATAAGAACCATCGATCACATTAAAATACCAGTTTTTAGAACATTTTGTTTTTTCTCCTGATGACTTGGAGAATGTGAAAAAGTTGGAGACTTAATATGTTTGAGTCTTTTTGACCATGTATAACTCTGGCATTTAGAGATTTTATGATTTATTGATATATTGTTATTATTTTTGTGCATTGCAAAATGATGAATTATTGACAGTTGTAAATGATGGTCCCTATGTTTGTCTTCTTGATAACGGTCCATAAATCAGTCATAAACTAGTCATCTTAAGTTAACTGCACTCTAGTAGATTTTTGGACCTTGTGATATTTCCTTAGATGAAATTGAAGTTAAATATAACATTAAAAATAAATTATTTACCAATGGCCAATTACGTTGTTTCTATGAAGATAAATGTATCATTCTATGCTATAGCAAATTAAATCATATGGCGAGTTACCATCTTGACTGATATGAGCATTTGTTCCACACTTTTACGCTTGTTTTCATTCATTCTATATGAATTGAATCAGTTAATACTTACATATGAGCCTCGCTCTATGTAAAGGGGGTTTAATGCATTTGCGTAAAGTGTCGTCCCAGATTAGCCTGTGCACTCCGCACAGGCTAATCAGGGACAAAACTTTCCGCTTCAATTGTATATTTCCTTTAAATGAAGACTCTTCTTGATGAATATCCAGTTAAGGCAGAAAGTGTCCGCACATGTTAATCTGGGACGACACTTTACGCACATGCATTAAACCGCCTTTTCACAGAGCGAGGCTCATATATATATATATATATATATATGGAATACCCACTTCATAATGATCAATATCCCATCCACGCTGTAATTGAATAGCCTCATGTTTTGTTTTTTCCTGATTGACATACCATAATCTTCACACACAAAATCACATTGTATATAACAGCAAACCCCAAACAGTATTATTTTGTCAGTATTTTTACATGGCTATTTTTTGTACATAACATCACCTTATCAAATTTGTATTGATTGTTGCCAAACATTTCAAAGTAAAGTGACAACAGTTAAGGTATATGGTTGGTTGTCTTGACAACCTTTCAGTGAAACGAAACCATACTGTCAATGAAAACAAATGAGCCTCGCTCGGGGAATAAAGGGTTTAACCCTTTGCATGCTGGGAAATTTGTCGTCTGCTAAAATGTTGTCTCCTGAATTTCTAAAATTAGCATTTTCTTCAATTTTTTTTTCAAAGAATACTATCAGAATAGCAAACAGTTTGGATCCTGATGAGACGCCACGTTCTGTGGCGTCTCATCTGGATCCAAACTGTTTGCAAAGGCCTTCAAAATCCGGTTCCAGCGCTCAAAGGGTTAA
>VMBQ01009770.1:0-18196 GCA_007657795.1 Dreissena rostriformis
TCAAAATGTTTCTATTTTTAGGATGAGTATAAAGGTTTCCCTTCTTTTAATCTAATAATGGATTAAGAACAGTATTGAAATCACCACCGACTATAATGCTTTATATTGGTTATTAATTATAAAGGATTGTTATGTTTTATAAAAAGAGGAATCATCTATATTAGGGCCGTAAACGTTGATTAATGTTTATTGTGTTTCGTGTATTTCGATATCTATACTTGCTGGTCGGCCAGTTATTATTTTATTAAAGTTATAGACTGTGATCCTAATATTATATTTTATCAGAAAGGCAGTGCCTTGTTTATTAGTGTGTTGTCCACTGAAATAAGTGTCTCCGTCCCATTCATCTTTTAATGTTTGTGCTAAAGTGTGTGTCAAGTGACTTTCTTGTAATAGGCATATACAATATATTTTTCGTCTAACCGTTTGAAGATTTGTATGCGTTTATCTTTATTGTTTAGCCCTTTTACATTCAAAGTACATACTTTAATCATTTAAAAAGGTGGAGGGTGATGTTAATGATAAATGATGTGTGCTTGTCCAGTTAGTTTCTATTTTAAAACATGTCAAGTTGATTTCTATAATAAGATATAGGTCAATGGAATTTTCCCATGATTTGGTATTCGATGCAAAAGTGATGTGTATGTACAAATATAGTAAACATTTCATCATGACATATACAGTGGAATAAATGCAAATAAAAAATAAAAAAATAAAGGGACAAAATAAACAAAAACACCAAACAATTAAAACACAGAGATGCAAAAAAAAAAACATACGGTATTGGTAGTAATGATATATCTTTCAAATGTACTGCTTAAGTATCTAAGACGAGAACGGAAATGTGTAAAATAAAACAACAAAAAAACGCTTACATATGATGTTATGAATCAGTGGATATATATGTATTACATTATCCAATGTACAATATACATATATATATTATTTAAGTATTCTTTGTTGCCTATATGTATGATGGTAGTTCATACAACTATCCTGAAACAACAACAAAAGAAAAAATACATTATTTCGTTATCAATTTTTAGTAATTTTAACTTCGGATATTGAAAATTTTAGTACAAAATAATGGTGGTAAAAAAGTCAGACTCTACTTAATTTCTCTTCACACTGGGAAGATATATCGCCGATCGCCGTGGCCTAGTGGATAAGGCGTCCGCCTCGGGATCGGGAGGTCGTAGGTTCGAGTCCCATGGGGAGCGTTTGTATAAGGATGGATGTTTGTCATGGGACTTGTTCCGATTAGGCCGGCTCGTGAGCCGCGAGCGTTAAACATGAATGGTTACCGACTTCTATCCGCCTGGCGCCTGGCATAGTGATAGGAGTTGGGAGGTACATGGTATACACGCAAAAAGTGTCTCATAAGTCAGATCGACTGGCCCTTTTAAGAGGGGTGACACTATAATAAAAAAAAGACTTTTACCTATATCGTAGAGATAGTTTCTAACAAGATGTCAGTACCTTTATCAAATGCCTCCTTTGAAAACCGAAAAAAGGAGATATTGTTCAAGGTGAATACATATATATAAATATATCTATACATACCTATACATATACATACACATAAACACATGTACAAACACACATATATACATGCAATTCTTGTGATTTTTTTTTCTGTATGTAAATATTCACTACAAACACTAAGCTATGTATAAGTTATGTATCTACATTTTCACTTGATTTTAAAATGCCTATGATTTTCTGTTTTTCTGTATGTAAATATTCACTACAAAAACTAAGCTATGTATAAGCTATGTATCTACATTTTCACTTGATTTTAATATGCCTGTGTGATTATAGAATTAATGATAGTTGTAAAGAGTTAGGATCTATATGATTGTCCTTCACAGTAGGGAGAACAAAAATCAAAAACCTTCTTTTTAAAAACGAAGTAAGGATATCTTTTCAGGTTTAACTATACATTGTAATGTGTGTAATTTTCAGTGTTTCTGTATATGAATGTTCACTACGTAACTAAAGTAAGAGGTGCATAGGTTTACCAAATTAAAGGTTTACTGATCACCGTCTATCATCACCAGCGGAAATAGTATACCAGCGAAGCGAAAGTAAACATCACGCAAGAGGTAGTGCTCGTGGAAAGAGTAAGTTTTACCATTTTTATCGCGAACCTTTTCAAAAAACTGTATTACAAATTAATAGTGGACATATCAAACTTCTATCGTAAGTAGTTAGAGTTCTTTATTAATACATTCGAGTGTTGAAATAGATCAATCATCAGCTACCTGGTACCGAAAGTTTAGTTCGTTGGGACATGTTTTTTTCCTTTTGTTCGAGAAAAGTATACTAATTTTGCCGACTTTTTCAATGGTATGCAAATAGAATTATACAAACTATCGGTTTTTGCAAGTTTCAGCCCAAAAATCTAGTTAGTATGCAAATGTTTGGCTAAAATATAAACTTCGTTGTGTACGGCGAATAGCACCTGATGTGTATGGCGTATAGCAAAATAAAATTAATTGGTGTACGGCGAATAGTTTTGAGTTTGGTAACCAACAATGCAGAAGAAGGGGACCCCTGAACGGCATAATATTTATCAATGACAATTACCCCTATTTGAGATATTTTTGTATCCTAATTGGGTGCAATTCGTCTATTTTGGAACACGTGGAAATGCAGAAACAAATGAAACACATTAAAACGATCGTGTTTACGGGGTTCCGTTTTACTGTCATGTGCATATAGATGCAAGACACATGTGTATACAAACATACTGACGTTAACAAAAAAGCCTCATTCAAAATCCGTTTGATTTCCACGCTCTTTTGGAGAAAAAATGGCGTTTCATTCATTCTTAAATCATCGATTGATAGCAGAGAGTTTGTCATTGCAATTTAACGCAAGAAATAAATAAATTATCTTTAAAAAAAAACGTTAAATTTCATCATTCTTGGGATAATAATGACATCTTTATTCATTTTTAAATCTTTATTTGAGAACAGACTGCTTGGCGTTGCAATATTATCAATGCGTCTTTGTTGCTGGCTAATGCACGTGCTCCCCCATGAATTGCACGCAAGTCGACTTTAACGTAACCCTGCGAAAAAAACGTGGTTTTCTTGGAGCATTTAATTTTCCAATTGATATAAAACAAACAATGCTCAACACAAAAATGGACAGTTAACAATTTTATGTTCAAAAATTGAAAATTCGAATTATTGAAATTCCNCTTTTATCGCTAGTTCATAATCCATCTTAAATAAGTTTATTGACAAAACAATTGGTCAATATAATTTATAAAATGTGTTTTGATTACCATGAACAGGACTTTTATTATAATTCATGTCTTTTAAGACATTCGTTTTCTCTAAGAAACACTTCAAATATTTTTCTGTGACCTTTTTATATTAGGATTTAAACTATTTTGCCTATTTGCGTCAACACCAAATTTCTTGCTATAAAGTTTTAAGTATATCTATGTAATTTATTATTAATTTGTTAATGGTTTTACTTTCGTTATATCTTTGTTCAAGTTTTACGTTAGTGCCCCTTAATAACAAGATACTAACTCATCAGTCCGAAATTATTTGCTATTTTTCTCATTATGTTTAATGTGTATAGCTAGTGCTCGTTCTATTATGGACGTTAATATAAACTAATAATTGTAAAAAATACGGTATTTTAGAACTTTTCTTTTTTCGTCATTCGTGGTTAAAACTATATTTTTTTTGTCTAACCATTTGAAGATTTTTATGCGTTTATCTTTATTGTTTAGCCCTTTTACATTCAAAGTACATACTTTAATCATTTAAAAAGGTGGAGGGTGATGTAAATGATAAATTCTGTGTGCTTGTCCAGTTTCTATTTTAAAACATGTCCTGATGATTTCTGTTATAAGATATAGTTCAATGAAATTTGTCCATGATTTGGTATTCGATGTAAAAGTGATGTGTATGTACAAATATAGTAAACATTTAATCATGACATAAACAGTGGAAAAAATGCATAGAAAAAAAAAATAAAAATAAATATAAAGGGACAAAATAAACAAAAACAACAAACAATTGAAACACAGAGATGAAAAAAAAAACATACGGTATTGGTATGTTTTTTTTATAAAGTTATGATATATCTTTCCATTTTACTGCTTAAGTATCTAGGACGAGAACAGAAATATGTAAAACAAAACAACAAAAAACGCTTACATATGATGTTATGAATCAGTGGTTATATATGTATGACATTATTCAATGTACAATTATATATACATATATATATTATTTAAGAATTCTTTGTTACCTATATGTATGTTGGTAGTGCATACAACTATCCGGAAACAACAACAAAAGAAAAATAACATTATTTCGTTATCAATTTTTGGTAATATTAACTTCGGATAATGAAAATTTTAGTACAAAATAATGGTGGTTAAAAAGTCAGACTCTACTTGTTTTCTCTTCACACTGGGAAGAGTAATCGTAGAGAGAGTTTCTAACAAGATGTCAGTACCTTTATCAAATGCCTCCTTTGAAAACCGAAAAAGGAGATATTGTTCAGGGTATATACATATATATAAACATATATATACACACACCTATACATATACATACACATATACACACGTACATACACACAAATAATTAAGAGATCTACGCGTCTAAGATGAAAACATTGTAATATATACATATTTAACAAAAGCGTGGACGCAAACTATTAAATACATTAATCTATATATTAAAACCAGCAAATTGTTCTTTTTTTTAATTAATTCGAACAAAAAACGCGTATCTGCCTAGAAACAAATTGTGTCTTAATATAAAACAGAATTTAACAAATCCATGTGTGCAAGGACACAAAAACGCATGCATACATAATCCCTCTCTCCCGCAAGCGTACACATATGGTCGCTAATTCATCTATGTTCGACATACACCTCCAACAAGGATGATATATTTATCAAAAAGCTTGGACGCAAAATATTAAATACATGAATCTATATATTAAAACCAGCAACGTGTTGTTTTACTTAAATTGGTTCAAAACAAAAAAACGCACACCTACCTAAAAAAAAGTTGTGTTTTATTTATATAAAACCGAATTTAACAAATCCATGTGTGCAAAGACACAAAAACGCATGCACACATAATCNGCAAACAACAAGATGCATATTAATTGCTTTTTCTAGGTGGTTTAAAACATATAAAAATCACGGTGAGTTGTATATAGTATTCAAAAACACTACACGAGTAAATATTGTGCTCGAACTGTATTTGTTGAGTCATACTTTCTTTAAAATAAAGCGTTCTTAATATTAATTATGCCTAATATGACACAGTAGCTTTTAAATAATCACACTTCGTTCAGCCAAATGCTGTGGTCAGTGAAGCGTTTATCTCTATCGTTCATTTCTTTCTGGTTTTTGATATCTGTTTCAAATACTTGGGACTGCGTTTTCAGCTTATCAATCTCTTGCTCTTTTTCAAAGAGTCTACCTTCTTCGACTTCAAAATTCTTTACTACAGATTTCAATAGATCGTCTTTCATTTCTGCAATGAATCTTTGATCGTTTTATGAAGGGTTGCGACACCTTTAATTATGACATTTTCCAGCCGTTTATTAACACTGTTCATTGAACTATCTAGCTTTTCAAGTTTTTTGTTTATTATTTTCATTTGAGTTACGACATCGTTGTCGTATTCTGGGTGTTTCACTTTTTCAGACTGCTTGGCTGCTGATTTCTGCTTAGGTTTCTTTTTCTTTTCAACTTTCGTCAACTTTCGGCGTTTCGTTAACACTACTGTCTACTTCGCTAACGCTAGATGCTTCTCGTTTACGCTTATGATCTTCGTCATCAACGTGGCTGTTCGATATCATTTTGGGTGGCAACGCCTTATCTTTTTTGAAGAGTATACATTGGCAATTTTGACTGGAGGTTTTCAATTAAAATTCAACATGATGCTTTTAGTTTATTTTCACAATTTACATCTCAAAATAGTCAAAAGGTCTTACATTTTGTTTGCATTCGTATGACTATCCTTTCTCACACTTTTAACTTACATAATTTTAATAATTTCTCGCCGAGATAAAATTTGTTTACCTCGTGCGGGCTACACAACACATCAAAAGTTATTCTTATGATAAACGAATATCTGCTTTTGCTAAGTCTATCATAATCATTACACTCATTTATATAGAGCAATAAGATGAAAAAGTATTAATAAGGGCGATTACCGAAAACCGATTGAATTTATGACTATGCACATGCCTTTCTATAAAACATAAGTTAATGTTTTAAACCTTTCATGAACTTCATGTAATATCGCCGTATTTCGTACATTATCATCACCCAAAACGGTCACGTGTAAAACTAATAATTTGGTTAAAATAAAAACAAGATACTGGTTCTAAAACGCAATATGAAGCTTCGAGAGCGTCTGTGGATAGAGGTTAAGCACACGCTGTTACTGTGAGAGGTCCAGGGTTTACTTCCGCGTCGTGCAAAGTTTTAGCTTTAATAAAGATTGGTTTTTGTTGCTTTCAGTATTGTTTTTTTTTTGACTATTCAAAGAAGCATAGAGCTGTTATTAAATACAAAAGATGACATAGAAAATATATAGACAAAGTATTTATCAAATCATAGTTTCCCCTGTCTTATTCATTATAAACAACGTATTTTACATTCAAAGGTCTAGTTTAGTAGTTCCTTAATGATTTGTATAACATGTTAACATATTGTTTGCTATGATATGAGTTGATTATGAAGTGTGCATCCTTTTGACATAGTTATATATTAGTTTGCACAATTTAATTATTCTATATGGAAATGATGTAAATCTAAATAGTATTGCTTAGGTGAGAAATATGAACAAAGTAATATGAACTATTTTGGACCCTAGTGCTTTCATTTACAAATGATGTACTTCATGTCATTCATTTACTTGTTAGCAATTTATGATGGTTGTATATAACTGCAATATGTTTCATAAGTTTATAAAACACCTAAAATTCGCAACTGAAGAAGTGTTATATCATATACATGTGTACAAGCGTGGCCGACGAAGCAAGTGAAGCTGGAACTTGAAATTTGTTTGGTTAAACTATTTATTTTTTTCTTTCGATCCATGATACACCTTAGAACTTTTCTATGCTCAAAGTTTGTATTTTCCTTGTGTCGTTATTATTTGTTTTAATGACGTATAACTAGAGATTGGTATTTTTTTCTGGTTTTCTGCGGTGAGATAACAACGATTGTGCTCTTATATGTTTTATTCAACTTCTTACACCTTACTCACTATTCCAAGTAAGTCTTGTTTGTCAATATTGATGTTCATAAGAATGAACGTTGTAATTTAATATTTATAACAAAAATGGAAAAAAAAAGATTGAATGTTGGCATCATTGAATGTCTGAAAACCCTAAATTGTTCGGTATTTTTTTGTCAAACGTTGATTTTTAATGGCAATATGAAATATGCGACGAATAAACAGAAAATCAAAATGTCGTATATCAGTTATAAACCCTTAAACCTTCTAAAAACCATTAAACACACGTCCAATCATGTGTTGCGTAATTAAAATATCATAACACCAGTCTGTGGTACATATTGACCTATTTTCCACTGAACCGGAAATCATTGGAATGATCGACATAATAATCGTTAAGACACAAATAAATCAACACTCCTTCAAATATAAAACATCAACGATCTCAATGGTTCATTGAAGTGGACTCATTAAACGCATTAACCAATATAAATATTATAATGTGGAATGTGATGGAATTCCTGATTGTCCATGATAGCTAGCATCTGATTGATACAACTGCATTTCTTTCTGTGAACATGGCTACTTTTTATTCGGGTTGTCTTGATAAAACAAGTTGACCTGGTCAAGTTGGTGAGTTATGTTGGCTTTTGAGCAGTTTCCGACAATTCAAACTGATTTTTTAACAGATAGCTCCTTCTTTAAACCATTTAGTCGCATGTGGTAATTACAATTATATCATTGTTCATTTAACATGTTCATGCTCGCGAAATGATGTTGCCATGACGGTGGCACAGATGTTAATCAGCAGAAAGGAATTTGACTTAATATGCCCAACAATACAATGATTTGAAGTGGTATTTGTAGGATATAAATGATTTGTCGTCTATATAAATAAAACGTGAAAGTATTTATATCAAAGGTTTCTATTAAAAAAAAACACTTGTGTAACCTTGATTCAAAAAGGCGGACAGCAAAATAACACGACACAACGGTCACAAAAGCAGTTCACAACGCTCTGAATAAAATTGCTCAACATGACACAAAATAATATAAATGTTTCTTATATGCCAAACAAAACTGTTTTTAGATTTATAGTAAAAATATAATGTGAACGATAACATTTCAAGTGTTAACTAAAAGAATTAGACGGAGCAATAAAACAGTTTCTGGGTTATTTCGCGAGTTACTAATTATTTCGACAATCCTTGTTTGAAAGATTGTTAAATATATACTCATTAGGTAGAGCACCAAATTACAATAGGGACCTTAATGTTGGGACCAAAACATGTTATGTAAATACTCTAAAACCCAATGGTGTTTAGATTGAGAAGTATTGCTTACAAGTTTAGACCCAGTTGTAATTACTGTTCACGGACCTAAGGTTTATAATAGCAAAATTATATGTGTAGTCCCACACAAGGCCCGCTATATACATCCGCAAAATCCCACGCTGTGCCCGCATGGGCGGCCTGCTGGAACCAATATTAGTAAATAGCAGTAAGCTTCCGAGCTTATGTATCTGCTATGGCCAAGCTATGCGTATTACTTGGTGACCAAGGTGTTTTTGGCCACTAAAAGCTCATTGGCACATAGCCACGCCATGCCATCGCCTATACTGGCATTTATTTCAATGAACACTCATGGGATTTCTGCTTAATCTCTTATGGAATTGGTTTACACAAATTATTATTATTCGGTTGGGTCTTAATTGTCCAATTAAAGTCGATCATGGGCCCACATGGGCTTGCATGATAATTCTATAATTGGCTTTCCAACTGGGATCTAGATGAGGTATCTAATCTGGGAACCAATGTGGTTTTTGTAATATTAAGAAATAAAATAAGATTCCTAAACGTGACCAATAATGTATAAAAGTCCAAGTTTTTTCCATGTTATATCCAGCTTATTGAGACCTTTTCTGGCATTACTCAGTAAACACACATGGGCTTCCTTGCCTGACAATAATACTTGTTAAGCTCAAATTATTATTATTTGGTCCCACGTAAGGGTCTTTATCGTACGTGCTCAGCATTAGTCCATATTGGGCTCACATTTGCTTGCTTGCACGAGACCGTCTACGAGCTTTCAAATTGGGACCTGATGAAAATGACATAACTGGGACCCATGTGGTTTAGGAGATAGTAATACATTAGAGTTGGATCTCACGCTTAGCCCATGATGTATATTATCCAAAGGTAAATCCCAAGTCGTCACCACATTTGGTCGGTGACAAAATGTAGACGTTTTGGTACCTCATGGGATCCATATTGTGCTTTTGCCAAGTTATAGTCCATACTGGGAACATTTTGTGCTTTCAAGTTGGGGCCTTGATTGTGTAACTTAACAGTGACACACCAGAGTTTCACAAGGGCAAGATAATGTATATTGGTACGATACTGTGCCCATGGTGTATTTCAGTCAAGTGCCCACATGGGATGGCTAGCGAGGACCTATATTGGCTTATTTGCAGTGAACCAACATGGGCTTCCTTGCATGGTCCCATATGGGCGTAATGTGGGCCAACAATACCTTTTAGGCTTCACTTCGGGCTAATCTTGTATTTTTCGTCACGGGATAGCCCTTACGAGCCCATATCAGACCTATATTGACTGGTTTGCTAGGAGACTGCCGGACGGATAGACAGACGCACATACGGACTGAACGGATGGATAGACAGTACGGACAGACAATATAGATAATTTGATCAATTCAAGCTACAGTTAGTCCGGATAATGCACACGCAATACCAAGGATGACGCATTGAAGAGAACATATACACCTAGTGAACCTACAGCTGCACTCGCAGGAGGA
This sequence comes from Dreissena rostriformis, assembly GCA_007657795.1. NCBI lineage: Eukaryota > Metazoa > Mollusca > Bivalvia > Myida > Dreissenidae > Dreissena > Dreissena rostriformis. The sequence goes on from VMBQ01009770.1 coordinate 10,056, forward strand.
AAGTTATTTTCTTTTATTTTCATTGTGGTCCTTGATATTAGTGTATGTAAATGCGGAATGATCACTTTGTTAGGCACACTATTACATTGGTAATCGCATTAACCTAAAGTTTCATGAGCTTGAAACCGGAGTTTAATACGATACAAGATGTAATATCAAAAAATGGTCAAAGCGGACGAATGCTGTGGAATGAAACAACGGCTGTGTACTTTGAAGGGAGACACATATAGCTCTTAGATTTTTTATAAAATTTCACAGGTTTGAGTTCAGTCCCAAAAAATTAATATGAAAAAAAACGACATAAGTCAATCTTATAGATGTATTTTACAAAACGCTGGAATTGAAATGATATGAAATATCCTAAATGTGGCAAACCGATTATGCATAAAATGTATACAGTTACAGGTATCGTGTTGAAATTAATAAAATCACTTAAACAATATTAACTCAATTGTTGATTTCTAACATGTAACAGGAACTCCTCTCTAGTTTGGAAACACGCCCCTAAAGTCCATGCAGAGGGGGTCGTCATGGCCACTCGTTGATGGAGGGTTTGTAATAAAAAGACGATCAAGTACAATGTATATACTTTGTTTTATTTATTCTAGGAATGTGCTAAATTTTGAGAGCAATATCATAAACACTGCTATTGGAAAAAAATACAACAGAAATGGCATATAACAATATATTTGACACGGCTAAATTACGTTTGGGAATTACGCTATGAAATTTGGCGACGCAAATCATTGTTCAACCGAACACAAACAAACAATGTTATCTTTAAACAAGCTTCGATCACAAATGTAAGGGAGATCAATCCTTGCAATAAAATGTTCCTACACCGAAGAGTCATCTACCCAGCTTCTTGATTACCAAGTTCACTGGGTGGTGTCAGTATTAACACGAAATATATTCACTTTTGTACAAAGGATTTCCTTAAATTTTGTGTACCGGTAATTGCAAACAACTTAAACAAGATAATTGCATACCATTTCATCATTGAATATATGATAACCATATCAAAAACTTCTCAGACATTCCTCGTTCATTAAGACCCTTTCGCCATAACCGATATTGTACTCAGAAAGTACAATATGAACAAAAAACTTGTTCTCGAACGTGTACCTACCGATATATGCTTCCCCGCTATGCGTCCCTTTGGTCGTATGTAAAGCGCCCAGAAAGCAATCAACAATGGTATCGTCGTGTCCACCTTTTTCTTGCAGAGCTTTAATCTTCGCCAGCTGTTGTGGTCTGTAGCACATGATGTAGTAGATTAGGGGGGTAACCAGGCCACCCACACAGACGCAGCCTTCAATGATGCCGACGACGGCATCGCTGGTTATGAAGTTGTCAGTGCAGCACTCTCCCAGGTAGTAGTAGTATTTGCTGTCGCAGCATCCGTCAAAGCAATATGTCCAGCCGTCTTGAGTGGAACAAAACTCGCTTGGGTACCCTGGAACCGAAGCCGGGCATATCCAATTTGTTAAATAAGATTATGGTTGGTAATGTAATGTATTGAACGATTTCACATAATATTCCGCGGGATTGTTTGTGTGTGTTTTGCTTTCTTTCGGCTTCAAGTACTTTATTACTGCAGTGCAGACTGATGCAAATGCACTGCAACCTTACGGCCGTTCACTACAAATGACTTAATTCACTTTAAATGATTTTTTTTTGGTGGCGGGAGGGGGTTTCTTTATCAACTAACACATTACTCGTTGTCTATAGAGCAATCTCATAGTATCATGTTAAAACAAATTCAATAGTACAATAATTTTGTAAATTCGAACATGAGGTGACAAACATTTAGCAAATAAAATTTATTATTGTGTTCTATAAGGCTGTGCTTAAGATCGGTACGTCCTTGTGTGGTTTGCTGGTTAGTTTAATAACAATAAGATCAACAACTTAATCGGGAAGTATATAAAGTTTATAACCAAATATGCTAATATAAAACACAAAGTACTCCTCATATGCATTTACTATTGAATACAAATAATAAAAATCAATCTGCAGGTTTAGATATTTAATTTCGATATTACCAACAGAATCACTTGCAAAGATTTGTTATCAGTCAATAACTATTTTAGTATATATTTATTAAATTATTTTAGTAGTCACTTACCGGAAGAATAACCAAAAAGCAGAATCAGGAAGAATAACGTCATTTCCATTTTCATGAATGTATTTTGATCAGTTATATACTTAAACGTTAAGCAGTTGCTTATTTCAAAATACCTTGCAGGTATGCTTATTCAATGGACAATAGGCTATTGATTAAGTTGATTAAAGATAAATGACTGGCTTTGATTCATATTGTAGTTTGCCAACCATGGTTATTAATGGATATCGTACTAAACTGTGCGGCATAGATAAATACGATGTTTTCATATAATAAAATATTGTTTAGCACGCTCAAAACATCGAAAGCAAAACTTGATGTGTATATGATGATGGCATCCATAGGCAACGGCTAGTACACTTAACTTTGAGGTTGCGAGCAATGTTAAAATATTGCTATGCTCGTTAAATTATTTTGAAATGTCAAGACTTTGACTTTTTTCTGGAACCACACTTTCTGAAAATAAAAATGTGCTAATTATATAAACTCATATGGGCATGATAACACATATGCGTTTTTTTAATGAAAAACAACAACAACACATGTTTAAGATTAGTTAGTCTATTGTTTGCAGTCAGTCACATAATGTTAATGGGTAGACATGCAATTAACATTGTGTAATGTTAAAGCATATTGATATCCGGTGATATTTATCAATACCAAACATGTTTGTTAGTTATGGAATAAAGCGAAGTAGTCAGATGTATTGATCGAGGTATTGGATATTTTAGTAACGTATTGATTACTACTGAATACCGATTTAGATGCGTTTAAATCTTGCGCCTAGTGAACACAGTGGCGACGTGAAGTTATCTGGATTTACCAATGTTTGATATATTGATAAGAAGTGGTTTTTGTCACTTTATTGAATACATGTAACTGCATGTTTCTGAACTAGGATTATTAATGTGTATTCGAATATAAACTGTTTTATTATGAACCCTTATCCTCTTGTCACTCGTAGAAATGAATTCGTTAATAAATCATGTTACCTACTTTTGGCATACTCGTATTTAGTTTAAAGTCTTATTATTTATACGAGAGCCCTAGCATCGGATAAATGACTCATCTGTCTACGTTTTCGTCAATCGAAGGGTATTAAAACTGAACATTTTGCAATGGGATATAGTAATACTTTATGTGTACGTGAAATTGATAGCAATTAATAATCTCTAAAAAGGTGCAAACACGAAAACAAGATCGTTACCATTGCACCCATATTAACAATATACTATCAAATGCGTACAGACAGATGAACATATGGTACTAAAATAATTATAGAATATAATAAATTTATATTTTAAAAACTATGAATAATTACAAAATTATGCTATTAATTACTGTCGATGACAAGTGCATTCTGCCTAATTTTTTTGTGTGAAAACATTGCATATTAATTATATAATAAAAATGGGCGTCATCCAAAAACGTAAATCTGGCGTTTGGTGAAAAAACAAGTAAGTCGGCTAAACTTGCGACTTGGTCTTGTATTGACCATGTTATACTAAAAAATCACCATGTTACACTAGAAAAACGTTTATCGAAAGAAATGTGTACATATAAAATCGTTGTCAAATTTTGAGCAATTATTTGCTTGAAAGTATATTTGTTTGGCATACATTTAAACTGGAACACAATCAACGGGAGTATGTTGTCAAAGCATATTGACAAACACGTGTTTTTATTTAAAACATTACATGAATTTTTCATTATATTAAAACATATTTAAAACAAACTTGTATAAACATTCTAATCGAAGCACACACACGTGATACATTAGCACAATTATGACCACACATATTACATACATGCATACTCTGTTAACATTATAAAAAAGCATTAATGAAATTAACGATGACATACAGGAAACAACAGATATGTCAATTCAAAGGACCGCAGTCTATAAACAAAAAACACGATTCCCCACATTTAAAGAAATGGATTATTCCGTTATATATTAACACAGGAAACACTTTTTAAATCGACAATACGCTTGACCAAATGTAACACCTTTCTTGACAAAAACATCAAGTTTCAACATGCAGTCCGCTGTATATAGGGCGGGTCCCATCTTTGTCGTTAAAACACGCCCTTGTATGTCTTCTGAAGGGGATCGGAGTAGTTCTGGTTATTATGTTGATGCGAAGCTGAAATAATGAAAACACGATTTTACCTTTGCATCTTGAACAAATGTTATTTTTTACTCGTTTACTTATTGTTTATTAATACTTTGGAACAGCACGATGCTTATTCAATTAAGTAACGATCCATAAATTTAATAGCATATGGCTGTTTGTTTGCGATATCCAGATAATAATAGTTAGCAAAAATAAACATTTTATATTATATTTAGTTTTTTTTGTTTTAAAGAAAACAAAAATTATTATTTAACTATGAAATTATGGACAATAATCCATAATACTAAGTCTAAGTTAATAATTTGCTATTATTATTATTATTTATTATTTTTTGAAATGATTAACGAATGTCTTATACTTCATATGAGTATGTACTGATCAATGTTATAACTTTCCATCACTTACCAGCATTTGGCACGCTGCTTGTTTTTGTGTAGAATACTGAATTCGTTGTCCCGCTTTGGCCAGGGTACGAAACCATTTCGACCCCAATCTGTACGGGGTACGAAACCATCTGATTCCCGGCCAGACCGGGGACAGCGTTCATCTGGTTGTGTACACGAGCCGTTGATTCTTTCGGTAACACAGGAAGTAGTAGACCAGCGTCGTTAGCACCCCGCCCGCACATATACAGCCGATGATGATGCCGACAACGGCGCCACCGCTGATGTAGTTGTCAGTGCAACAGTACATGGCCAAGTAGAAGCTGAGGTATGAACTGCAGCAGCCATCATAACAGTATCTCCACTCATAATCAGTGGTACAAAACTCTCCGGCTGTAGCTAAAATAAAACATGGAAAAGAAGTATCAATAATACTAGTAGCAGTAAAAGTAGAAGTAGTTGCAAGTAATAGCCGAAGTGGTTGCAATTTCCTAGTCCTAAGTAATAGCCGATCTATTTGTAACTTAAACTATATATATATTAACTCTTAGAAGTTTAAGGTTTACATTTGGGTAATGAAGACAACAACAAGAATGGCGACAACAACAACAAAAACAACAAACAACAACACGAATAAATGAGAGAACCTACCGACTGTTATTAGAACCCCTGAATTAAAACAGTCAATATGAAACACATTTTTCAAAAGCTTTGTCAACTCTGTAAACCCGTCCCGCTATACACCAAACAGTACTGCCAAATTTAAATGAGATGTTATTTATTAAAACAATAGGTTATTGAATTTGAAATCAATAACAAGAATGACTGTAACCGGTTTACACACGTCATCTTAAAGGATAGGTTGACGATTGGGGAAAGAACTAAACGCGGGTACAGGCTTTTGAGTTGAGAGAACGGACGTTTAAAGTAGCTGAATACGATTGCAAACAAACCGATTTCGGCCTTTAATGCTGAAATAGATATTGGGATAGAACAATGTCAACCAAAAGGACAATATCGCAAAGGGGGTGATTGATTATAACAGTTCATATATTGAAAAACATGCCATTTGTAATGATTTTTTTTATATTTTCGTAAGGTATTGTGAGATAAATACTAATAATTTAATTGGGTCGCTTTGGCGAATTATCTAAATTATGTTTTGGTACAAATAATAACTTGCCGAACATCTACAATAAAAAAATATTCTTGGCAAAGAGTTCGCACTATCGTACCAAGCAAATTAACTAATTTTGAAAAACTCTTAAATGGTACAATGTACATTTAGTTTCCATCGTTTTTCGTTACGTTCGCTGCCACTAGGCGAATGCGTGATACAAGGATGTTATTCGTTGCCCTTCCACATTCACTCCTGGTCGTGTTTCTTTTCAGACGACCGAGTGGCAGTTCTCTCCTGCTTATTAAATCTGAAGAACTTGATCAAATGCGGTCTTAGCTTTACCGCCCAATGGTCGGGCAGTATTGATATCATTTTTACTTTTTCTGCACGTGTTAATTATGTTATAGCGTCTTGTTTTCAGTCTCACAATTTAGATCTGGGAGATAATATTCACTTTGCCAGAGATTTTTCCACCAGCGCTTTTACAATGGTGGTCTGTTATTTGTCTGTTATTTCTATAAATATTTCCTCGTTGTATCTACATTTCATTTAAAACACCAGCAGTTTACTTTGAGGGAATGGTAAAAGTGTTTAACCTTATTTGAAAGAAAATATGTGCAATAGTTCAACAACTCTGCTTTTATACATGTTTAAGGCCAATGTTTTATTTGCCCATGGTTGAATGCATCTACGCGATACCATTAAATCCATAATCTATCATTCTCACTTAAAAGCTGGATTTTCGGATACTCAAGATATAAGCCTTTAAAATTCTATTTAAGTAGAGTGTGTATATCACACTCCATCCGTGTATGCCTATTTACTGACTAAATGTGTATGATTATATGATGTTAAGTAATCCTTTACCACTCCTTTAAATCATATGTCTTATAATATGGTTGTAACAACATAACATCATATCACATTGTGCACGCTCACATCGATACCTCAACTGCGGGGTGTATTTACATTTTAATGCTTATTATGGTTACACTTTTTTCGCGCGTCAGTCAAGGTGTCCCGGAAACGATTTTGTAAACAATAAATCAAACATAGTTTTTACTCGTCTTTTATAAAAAAAAAAAATAGAGACCTATGTACTTAGCAATCATTTAATAAATAATTTTAAAATAAATCATATCTTTGAAAATAAAATACTGTCTTAGACGTTGATATACCTTTTTGAACATAGTTCAGTATGTTAAAAGACAATACTTTCTGAGCATATTAGATTATCAGTTTAAGGTTAATGTAGATTAAACAATTATAAATAATTTATTAATAAGCTTAAACAGCCATGTGTACACATTAAAACCATTGCAATGATGATTTAACGAACGGTTTGACGTTGTTGACATCGTGCGTGCAATGGGCAATTCACATCGGCATTAAACGATATAATTGGAATAAACAAGCATGATTAACCTTACTTCAACACACAAGGAGAATCAAGATTATATTTGATCACCCTATAGTGCAAAGCTCTAAATATGAAGTATTTATACAGTTGCCACTCTGTTACTTGTACTTAATTAATGATTCATACATACTTTGTGTGGATTGCTTGTAATAAATGCATGATTTATACCTACTTTGTGTGGATATGAACATCAAACGTTTGCAATGTATCGCACTGCTAGGTGTTCTTTCTTTCACATTCGACGTTTGTATTCATTCACACAATGTTTTACGATATTGCACACGTACAAGTGTTCCGTTTAAATGATAAATGTATTTGCCGGTACACGAATGTATACAATCTGTATAGGCATTTTTGTTATGTTTTATGCAGACCGATAAATATGGTCATCCGTGTCTGACAACTTGCTAAACCAACCACGCCATAGCATTATTATTTTTTAGGATTCCACGACGTGCAATGGTTGTGTATTCCTTCATTTTTAAACGAAAACTTGTATCAGTAAGAACCAAATGTTGGTGGTTTAATATACATTGCAACCTTAGTAACTTTGTACAGTTAAGTTCATAATAGAGCTTAGCATTTGCATTAGAGGTAAAATAATGCAGACTGTACAATTACTTGCGCAATGGGGTGTTAACGCGAATAACAACAGAACATGAAATCCTTTCCATTTTTAATTTCTGTTGAAATGAAATATATATATAGGGTGTTTTACATATCTATACATTTTACAATAACCAGAAAAATGCGCTTTATTATCGAAAAAGATAAAGATATAAACACTATTAATGCAAACAAAGCCTATTTGATAGCATTACTTACACGATGCGCTGCGAAAACAATTCCAACCTCGAAAGGGATTAGCACTCTAGCAATTGTCCGGGCACATTTGACACTTAGTACTGCGTAAGTCAATATTTAACAAACTGAATTCCTGCACCCCCCCCCCCCA
>VMBQ01009770.1:18383-29772 GCA_007657795.1 Dreissena rostriformis
TAGGAAACAGTTGATAGCCACTTAAGGAACGGACGCGATCGCGAAATGGCTTTTCATCCAGAAGACAAAGAGAACGTTTTACAAATAGGCACGTCTTTCGACAATCACCACATGAAGCTAATATCTTAGTGTGTTTTCGCCATAAACGAGCTTATCGTGATGCATCGTCTATATCCGGAATCCTCCGCAAAATGTGAAAACTACCATAATCAAATTACCATAATTAACCAGGCATACGCGCATGCCCACAACAAACACATACGCAACGTCTCACAAGTGCACGTTACACAAATTATAGTGCACTTTACATGCATTCACTTATTTCATGCACTAATCATCACCGCTCAATAACAAAGTATTCAAAAGACAATACGAAATCCGTGTCGAACTACTTTCCACATCCACGTCTACTTTCAGTATGCTGCTTTCAGTTTCACTTTACTGGCACAATCCGCAATTACATGACTTTGCTCACATACGCACGCAAATTAACATATCAACGTATCAAATACATACAAAACATACATAAATAACAACGTACTAAATCACTTGGTTTATATCTTTGGTCTTTTCAAAAATCAGTGCCATCAAATGCCGCTAGTACACGCTATTCGCTATGTCGACAACAGCTCCCCTTTCAACAGAGTACAACAACAACAAGCCAACATGGAAACCCAAAGTTGTCGTTCCCAGCTGCTTTACTAAGGCTCAATGCGACGCACGCTTTGCACGTGATGTTCATTTGTTTTCCGCCATCTTTGCTCAGTGCATTGTGCATGTGCGGATGATTCCATGGGTATATCTTTCAAATATAACGATACCGAAAAGGTCTATTAATCTAATTCATTTGTTGCTTGGCCTTTCGGTCTGACAATTAAATTTGTGGTATACTTCGGGTATTTACTCTGCCTCTAATATGGTAAGCAGCTGTGGTGGCGAAATTAACAACACTTGTGACAGCAACAGCAAAACATGCATACAATATAGTGTAAATTGCTAATACTATTAATTGGATACATGACCGTAACTGTTGTTTCGAACACCCTTTCCTATGAAGAGCTATTGTATTGAAGTTTATTGATTTTTCTTTAAATGAAATTGATTCTGTCAACGTTTATACATGACTACATACTAGTTGGTAATGGTCTGCATTATAGTTTTTATTCGAATTTTGAACCATTCCGTATTTAACACGTATTCAAAGATGTTGTTCAATTACTGATATATTAATGTTGTTTATGTTGTACAAATTGTGCTTTACAAATGAGACACCGTTTAAAAAAGGCGCAAGTGTTTAAGACGTATATTTAAAAAAAATCGACGTTGTCGGTCACGTTAACTGATTACATGCAAATACATATGTTTAATTTAAAAGAGTCTCACGCAGAAACTATTTCATTTAACTTACAATTAAGTCTAACATATAATTTTTGAAACACTCATCCTCTCGGTTTTGTTTATACATTAATGATTTATTCAATTGAGCCCCGCTCTTGAATAAAACGGACTTCATGCATGCGCATTAAGTGCCGTCCCAGATAAGCATGTAAACTTCGCACAAGCAAATCGGGGACGTCTCGTTCAAATAACACTGGATTCACGAAGAAGAGGCTTCATTTAAACGATAAATACCATGAAAGCGAAAAGTGCCTTCTTATTTGAATGTAGTATGGTACCTTTTTGCATCAAGGGGGCGATATAATATAATATGTTATAATATAATGTAATGTAATATAATATTATATTCTAACACGGCGCGTGCCAAATTTTATATAAACAAAGAAGAAAATCGTCTATGGGTTATTCTGCAATAATTATGGGCGGAGCTTATACACTGAAAGCACGCGCTGTTACTAAACAAAACATGTCGAAACATTTCCCACCAGCGTAATAATCCGGTATTTTATGAATGAAAGTGTGAGATCTCATAGACAGAACAGCCGAAAGTTCTCTTAACGAAAAAGGGAAGAATTATGAGCAAGGCTTGGTCAACAGCTAATCAGAGATCCTTCGAGATTCGAGCTATGATTTTAGTTTGATAATATTACTTCCCTTTGTCATAACGAGAGTCCAAATATTTACTCATAACAGGTATAACTTACACAATCATATAAACCCATACATATGTAACTACACTACCAAACACGCATTACCTTGCACCGTCCTATCAACGAAAGATACATTTGTGCAGCGAGAAAATACAGCGTTGGATTGAAAAACTCATAAACGTGCGGTGCCAAATATTGGCATAAGTACATATACTGTCAACAAATGACCTTAAACTTTATGTATTAAGCTGTTATGTATATATACATATCTTAGTGACATAGATTATTTTTTTTTGAGAACAACTATGCCTAACTATCCTTATTGTTGGTAGTATAAATAAGAATTAGAGTCGTTTGAAAAGAGCTTTCAGAAAATCTATTGAGCAAAAATAGTAACAAACAGGAACAACGACATCTGATCTCTAAATAAATACCATAGTTAAATGTGGTTTAAACACACTCATATAAAATGAAATTCATACATATGATTCGCAAAATACAATTAATTAAAAATAAATCCTTTCACAAGAGTTGAGGACAATTAAATGTATTTATATCCTTAAAATGGCTGAAGTAGCATTATGTGTTGATCTAGATTACATTGCCATTATGATTCTTTGAAATAATTTGAACACTATTCATACTGAGTTTACATATAAAAAATACTATACACTTTTAAATTTTTATATTCAATCAAAAACGTCATTATGTTTACTGCCATCATACGTAAATTGTTAGAAAATTTTCTAGATCGCATTTTTAACCACTTATAATACGCCGAACACGCCGGACGTGCCAATTAGCAGCATTATTTGTATCCTTACTACGCAACGATCCCTCGTAGTAATATAACGCACCTTCATAGTTTCCTTCCATTTCATAGCAGTGTCCCAACAAGTTCAGTGAAGTCTCAACGTGATATATGTGTATACTATTTCTTTCATCACGGATGTAAGACTCTAAGAATCTCAACGCATATAGCTGATTGCCACGTTCACCGAGTCCCCCATACGTGAGGTACTGAAGATAGTGTAGGAATGGACGAGCATCCACCTTAGCAGTGTCCATCCACCGTTTCTCATTGACACTTCTCTGTGCAACTTCCTCTTCACTGATATTGCGATTCATTTCAAACAGCAATATGAAAGGAGTGCAATACGATTCTTGCCTTAAAAACCTGACGCAGAAAGTGAATGGCAGTTCACTGAATCCGTTTTCAGTGTTGCCTGATAACATATTAGCAAACCCCTTCAGATCCCTGTCTCCCTGTGCACTTCTTCTACATCCACACACAGTCTTGACATTGCTGTGATACCTCCCCTCTACATCTTCCAACACTCGAACTGCCGCTCGAAGATGACCACCACAGTACAACATAGAAGCAAACTTTAAGCGACTAGAAGCTACATCCGAATTTAAGGAATATTGGACACGCCTTATATTTTCGCTGTCAAGAACGTTTCGTAGTCGCAAAGAATAAGATGCTTGCATAGAAATGTGTAACGCGTAGAAGGGTTTAATACATTCGATAGCAGCAGATTTCAGTATGACATTCGTTGAGTTTTCATAAAAGTTGTTTATAACATATTTTAAATATTGCTCGAAGGTTGTATGAGAACTGCGTTGATGATGTTGTAATTGTATTAAATTACCTGACAACTTCTCCAAACTCTCAAACTTCAGCAGTAATCTGATGCTGTTACGTAAGCATACACCTCTGAGTTCTCCAGCCTGTACAATATGCCGCATACTACACGCTTGTAATCGACATCCTATATTATCTATACCAATATAAAATACATCTTGTAAGTTGTTCCGTATCAATGAGTCTATATACACTAAAAGGCGTTTCTGATGCAACTTTGAGATTTTCCCATCGAACAAGTTTACCCCTTTTATGATATAATGCGGGAGCCTTCCCAATCGCAGCCATCGCTTTAATACGTGTAAACAAAGCAAAAGTAGAAACATAAGGTTGTGTTCAAACCATAGGGAAGGAGGTGTTCTTTCTAAGGTGTAAAACATTATAGTTTTACAATGAAAGCTCGTAATATATTCTCCTACAATTTTAGCGAATAATGATTTTTTTATAAGTTTTAGCAAAATGTAACATTTTATTTGTGTTATATTAAAGCTAAACATCAACATCCGTTCTGTCAGGTTTGGAGACAGTCGCCATTCTTCGCGCTTGTAGTCACTGTCTGGATGACCGGCTGGTATCAGGAAACACGGTGCTACCCGTGCAGCCTCGAGTAGCTGAACAGACGGCCAGGGTCTACCTGTACATCTGTCTATCCAGTGCTGTATTTCAGGAAGAGGTTTGAGCACAGGCCATGCGTGTACAAAATCCCAGTTAGGTATCCAACTCACAGAAGGCCCATTTTTGGTTGCCTCTCCACGATCCCTTAACTCATACGCTAAGGTCTCTTTGTATCTTTCAGCGCTGAACAGTACTTGCCCACTATCTTTCCTTACGAAATTGTCATGGGTCTCACTTGTCATCGGTTCCGGTGTGTCTATTTCGATGACTTGTAGCAAGTACTGTTGAGGTGGATTTGTGTCGTCGCGGAGCATCAAAAAGTTACCAATCCAAGCCTTCCAGTCTTCCCAGACGGTCATGATATTGAATTTGTTGTAACTACATAGGAAATCAATATCAGACTGGAGACCGGGAGTTGTGGTCCCTTCCGACTGGCTCCCGAAATGAAAACATTCAATGATCTTTCCTTCTTGTGGCCTTGATATCTGCTCCATTTGCTCCCTCCGCAAGTAAGTTCTCCTCCGCTCCAATACAGTTTTCTTATCAGCTCCACTGTCATCAAGTGCTTCAGACATCCGGATAGACAATTCTGTGAAGTGCTCTGGAATCTAGATATACATATATAAGTTCACGTTTGATCAGTTTTGATCCTTGGTACATATATATTTTATTAAGGTATATCATGTGACTTATATACTTTGTTTATGTCAATTCCTTAAATGGAAATCAATCGGTTATATATGTTTGTGGATGATTCTTTAATAATAGGTCTTATTTGATAGTCGATATCAAACATACAGTACTAACATACATGAAACCAAGTGTATTATATATATTTGGTATTAACTATTATAAAGTATTATATTTAAATATGTAAAGTGGGTGACGATGTACACGTGACTTGATAAATCCATAAAGGCGGAGGCGGAGATAGAAATTCATCAGATATGATACACATTCAATCGTTTGAAGTATTTTTTTAAATTGTTATTTTCTCTTCTTAAAAAATCCTTTTTTCACGTGAAGGATATAAGTTTTTTAATTTTAAACTGAACATGTGTAATAATGGTTATTTTATTGCCTATCGTGTCTGTTTGTGAGTCGCCCCCCCCCCCCCGAACCATCCGTTGGCAGTTAATCCCTTTACCAGTCTCTCAGTCAGCCCTTGTAACTAATCCGTCTGTCGATATGTTCGTCTGTCTAACTGTTTGCCCGCCCCGCAAGTCAAGACACAATGCGCCTGCACGAATGACACCCTTCGAAACACCCGCCCACCCACTCGCCCGCTCTAACCATGCCTGACACCCGCTGTTTGTATATTTTCTGAATGTAATGTCAGTCAAGTTTGTTTGGTGCAAAATGCATGTTTGTTGGTTGTTTGGTCAGTTCCTCTTACCGCCCGACTATTAGTCGGTTTGTCCGTCTGCAAGCCTATCTTTGTCAGTGTGTCAGTTGGTCCCTTTGTCACATCTGTACTTATTATGACAAGTATTTACTATCAGTAAACACGATTTTAATACAAACACACGTAAAGATATACCTGCATGATTTTTGTTTGAAGTTTTTGATATCGCTTGATGTTGGACCGCTTCGATGGAGTGAACTCAAAGAACGCTCTTCTGACACATATAGAGGCCACCTAATTGAAAACCTGCACCATGTTGAATAAAATTAATATACTGAAAACTATTTTAAACAATAAGAAGTATGAATTTAACTATAGCATCCATTTATGAGCAAAGCTAGTATGTATAAACACCATATGTTTAACAATAAATAAATACACAACGATAAAGTATTCAAGCGTTTCGCTTGTGTATACACATCTTTGTTTCAAAAAGAAATCTTAGGTATATTTAAATATCTTAGAAAAAACAGACAGTTACTCGTGATTTATGTTGGCAATTATCAACCGTTTGATATTTCTCTGACTAGGATGTCGTGGGTATTAAACAAAGAAAAACGAACATTATCCGTGTTTTCAATGTACGTTTCAGTGACTTAAGAAACTCGTAACCATTCAATATGACCTTATACTAAGAAAAAGAAAACATACGACAGAGCTGGGACGGACGTTATCTTTTATATTCCATATCATCCTATTTTGTTATATTACTCATATTACCGAAACAGCTTTTCATACGTTAAAAGTTTTCATTCAACAAATTACTCAATTTATGAATTTTAAGTATTTCGCGAGAAGTAATTTCGTGATGTAATATCACTTAAATCTTATATTGGTATTGTAAAAGTAATGGCCACGCTCATAATTTGTCATATAATAAGCCATGCTGAAATATCAACTTATGATAAACAATCCCAGAAATCGATTACTCCCGGATTACCGCCCCTACCGCCGCCATCTTGGTACTGAAGAACAATGCAGGGACCTAAATGTTTGTGAAGATTTAGATGGTTTCTGTAATCGATACAATAATTATATAACAGATCGTATTAAAAAATATATTTTTATCAGGTCCATCTGCATTGTTTAAGGGTCATAAAACCAGAGACGAAGATCTACGACTCTGATTAAACTCAGTATGAATTAGGCCTTTATTGTCATTTGAAATGTTATAAGACGGAGACGCATGGTGTCTTATCTTAATTACAGCATCTGCACATGTGGAGTATATGGTGTCACAGACATCTCAATTTACACTTTTAATCCACCATTTGGACATCGTCTCCCACTGAAGGAATGCTTTCGTTCCTCAATCGCAGATGGTGTTTCTTCAACCATTAATTAATTTAATTTAATTGACAATCGGTAATTACCGAAGACAAACGTCACTGCTTTCGTGTGTTAATAGTTTATTTTAAATCTTAACTGTATAGTGAACATTTAAGAAAGAAATTAATACGTTGACAGAATGTAGCGAACATTAATACACTTCAACACCGTTATTTCGAACACCGATAATCCGAAGTCATCGTTATCTCGAAGTATTTTTCGGGTCCCGATTNCCGCCCAAATGCACTTTACACAACAAACGACGCTCTGTTGACGATTGAAATATTATTTAAAAAAAGAGTAAGGACGAGCTTTCATCAACGCATATTTACGGATGTCAGCAGTATGCTTTGATTGGGAAAACATTACAAAATCCCCACCAACTTGTTTACCATTATTCATTTTGTCATTCAACTTTACATAAAACAACACGTGTTAACGTTGGTGTATAACGATTAGTTGTATCTGTTTGTTCAATTTTCATTTACGATGGATGGCGTGTCTTAAACATGGCGTTAAAGGTTTTATTATAACTGAAGGCTTGTCAGTTGGCATGTATTGGGACTTTTTAAGTTTACGTATGACTACATGTGTCATGTTGAGCATTTTTATCGTAAATTTAGATTGTATAAAGAAATTAGGTAAAGCAAGCAAACACTTAAGTAAATATTTAGAACAAGACAAACACATTTTGTTCAGTCCACAGACTTTGATTCTAACATAAGAATGGTATTTAAATGATAAAATAAAAATAAAGTTATAAGAAAAAGCAGATATTCACTTTTCAATTAAAAACCCTGCAATGTTCTGACATCACCAATTTTATTTCGGCTAGAGCTTTTACATTACCTTACAAATGATACTTTAATAATAAACATTATTAAAGAATTAATAAATCTTTAGAAAAACAAACATTTGCACTGTCTCGGTATTGAATCATTTACATTTTCTTAATGAGTATATCTGGAACTATATACTTTTTTATAAAGAAATAATAAAGTTTTAATCAAAGGCAGATATCTGATTTTCAAAGAAATTGTATATCTCGGTCATAAATCTTAATTTTTTTCGCTAATTAACATCTCCGGAAATATTTACTTTAACAATCACAAAGTTTAATTCAGACTTTATATGCGGAAAAAACCTTTATAATTATCTTCGAATAAAAAAATTAATAAAGGAATAATTGGGTTTTAGGCTTAAGGCATAACTGAAAGGATTTCTTAAAAAAAAATACAGCAAATTCGGCCTTTAACATTACGTGAAGAATTTGACAGAATTTGTCACCCATGTAGAACGTTGTGATCTGTCAAATTCTTCAGTACCATGATGGCGGCGGGGTCACGTGATAGCCAATATGGCGGCGGTCAATTTATCGATTCTGGGATTTCTATAATGGCGACGATTTTCGTGTAACAGAACAAAACCTTATTTATCGTCTCTTATACTCGAGGCGAGGCAGGCATATTCCCTTGGTGAGTTGGACGTCTTGCTCAAAGCGTCCTGTACTTCTTAGAACTTGTGCAACCAGAACGTATAAATAATTAAGAATATTGGTATTGCGATCTTAAATAATCTAACGCTGTTTGAAAGTGTTTAAATAAGGCACAGACCTCAGTCTTGTAAGAAGCGCAATCGTTCAGAGTAATATATTTTTAACGTCATAGCTAACCATGATGCGTAATACGGTAAATATCCATTTTCGCTTGTGCATACGGACACATATATTCTTGGAATTGTTCTTGAAAAGAGGCCCCAAAGAAACACATTCGTTGAACGATGAAATTTTTGCAAATAATTATGGCGTTTAAACGGATATAACACGAATTTGTTGCATTCAATGTATAGTATGCGGCCTGTTTGTTTTGCGTTTTTGTGTCTACATGTTAATGTCGTTATTGTGAGTATTCCATGGTGTCTATATATCCATACGTTGGTCAGGATCAATTACCAAACATGAAAGCGCAGTTTGTTAAAGCGGTATCATCTCTCATGTTTTGTATAGCCCCTTAGTAATGAGTTGAATTGTCACTTGGGTTATTTTCTTACCTTTAACTGACTTGTTTCTGTCAATGTTTGCTTTATTAACTTAATCGTTAATAATAATGGTTTAGTAAAGTGCTTTAATCTACAAAACATATCATTTATACTGCAATAGGAATCCACAATGTTCATGTCATAGCCTCTTTAACTTATTATGAGAAATAGATTTGTTCTAAAACAATAAATAATCACTGCAATCGGTAGATGCTCACTTAAGTTTTTCTTATTTCCTATGATTTATAATATATGACTTAATATTGGGCTTGTTTAGAACAACGAATTTGAACCCTACACCAGTTCCCACATTTTACAATTGTATGCATATTATTTCAAATACTAAAATGATAAACAAGAGGGAAAAACATCTTCGATCGACATGTGAGAACTGAACTATTTTGATCAGTTTTGCATTTTTATATTCGGCTGAGAGAGCATTCGAAAAACAACCATATATATATATGATTTGAAGNAGTTTTGCATTTTTATATTCGGCTGAGAGAGCATTCGAAAAACAACCAAATATATATGATTTGAAGAGTGTTTACAAGGCTTTTCTTTCTAAAGAGTTCATTATGTTTCAGTTTAGCCCTTTTATTAAAATTTGCAACATTGTTTTCCAACGGGACAAAACCATGTTTGAACACGGCCGATATATAATTGGGACAAATGTTTTGAAATGTTTCGTGATGATTCTGCAAACGAAAGTGACTTGTAGAATGCTCACAATGTTTTTCTTTCAGTTGAACAAGTTACCAAGTTTTTGATCCCACGAAACCCATTTTCGAACTTCGATCTGGTCAGCTTTCACGAATATTTGGGAATTAATGTTACCTCTAGAGTGTCTTTAAGAAAATGATGACAATGTACGGACAACGGACAAAAGATAAGCGCACATAGTCACATGAGAATGTTGTGCTCTGACAAGCGAAAACAAAGACACCCATAGACCAGTTGATTGCATGCAAATATTAATGCGCAGTGACTGGTTGTCAAAGATAATGGTAAGAGCACCGTTAAATATGAGCATATATAAACGTGTTAAGTCAATAAATATATAAGATTTCCTGAAATACTAAACGAAATAGGCAAAATAGATCACCACTTAGAAGGGGACACATTATTTCGGATGAGTAGTTATATCGGGAGTGTAATTGTAGACCTAGTTGTTATTTGATGATAATGGTTTTCCTTTGATTACGTGTATAAAGCTGTTATAAATCCATAAAATGGTGTCGGTAGTGGTAAAGGTGTAATTGTCATTCTAAAAATATTGCGCTGAGTTTTTTATTTTAGTCTTTGTGTTATGATGAGATCACACTAAGAAAAAAAACACTAGAATATTGGTAACAAGCTAGTTAGATATTGTATGGGTTTTATCGGTCGTATATATCTTATAAAACTTCGAATTCTTGACATTCGTAGAATGTGATACAAAATGGTGATTAGGTTTGTTTTCATTTCGTAAAAATTGGTTTACTTAAGCTTACACATACCCGAAATTGCGCTACCTTCAACTTTTAGAGTAGAGTAGTATTGACATAATACGTAATGATTGACATGATACGTTATTTACCATTTTTAATGCAAAAAAACATATTAGATTATTGCAAATAGAATCAAAACAAAGCCGGTGACCATATGTTTTTATTACATTTTTCGCAAACGTTTTGTATGTAGAAATTGTGGACAAATTATAAGACATGTCTATTATTATAAATCACCATAACTGTCTCGACACCCCTTATCAACTGGTATTTTCATTAAAAATTATTTGAACTTATTATTTGTTGATGAAACGTCTCAGTTTTTATCGCACTTTTAAGATGTTCAAGTGCAATACAATGAATAATTTTTACAATTATAACTAAAACACGGTCGAATACCTGCAAATTCAACAACAAATATTACAAATTAATTTTTAGCAACAGATAAAACATGGCATAATAATCATGATTGATAAAATCTAGTAGTAGTAAATAGCATGACTTGCTTATTCGTTCGAATTTATGTATCGTGACAATCCGTTCGGATGAAATCGAAAGTAAGTTTTTATGAATTTTACGGGGATATCCAATGACGAGGGTGAAATCGAAAATGGAAAGTAAGTTGATATTCATAATTGTTTGGGTATATATGTGTGTTTCTTGCTGGTTACAACATTATGCATTTATTTTCCGTGTAATTAATTACATTAACATGAGGATTAGTTAACTAATTCTACTACTACCACTACTTCTACTACTACCACTACTACTACAACACCAACTACTACTACCACTACCACTACTACTACTACTACTACTA
>VMBQ01009771.1:0-10836 GCA_007657795.1 Dreissena rostriformis
GTTACTTTTAACTTTATAGAAGATATAGGGAGAAAATCTTGCCGTGACTTGAGCTTATTTAATAGGATTAAGCTCCTTTGCTTCAAAAAACACCCGCTGTAATTCTTTAAATTTAACTCGCGCGCATATATAAATTAACTACTTCTACGACTATTACTACTACTTCTATTAATATGTGTGGCTGACCAGACTGCACCCATGCGCTGTCTTTGTTTTCTTTTCTTTTTTTTTCACCGAATTTACAATCTCGTTCAGAGATTTTGGCATGTTTTTAAGTTTGTCATTAAATGCGTTAAATTGATAAATGTTAATATCAGAACTTAATAGCTCCAGTATAAAAGAAGAAGAAAAATTAAAGAAAGAACAAAAAGTAATGCGCACCGGGACTCGAACCACTGAACCTTAAAGAAACTGTAAAAAGAAAAGTTCCAAAATACTGTATTTTTTACAATTATTAGTTTATATTGATTAATATATCACGACTGGTATATTACATTACTTAAAAAAAGTTCATATTTTCAGTATATTCGGTAATAAAATTTCGCGATGTGAAATCGAAAGTACATCGCGAAAATAGTTGACATAACGATATACACACTATTAATGACAAGAGTAGATTGATCATTTTATATATTAAATATATACAATTCACTACGAATGCACATTCCTGGGTTTACCCCATGACGATGATGATCAATCTACTTGCGTTATTCATAGTTAACTGGTAGTTACTTGGTATGCATACCCAGTAAAAATAAATAAATACAAAAATAAAGTAAAATGAAAAAAAAAACTTTTTTCAAGTACTGTTATATACCAGTCGTGATATTTTAATCCATATTAACTAATAATTGTAAAAAATACGGTATTTTAGAACTGTTATTTTTTTAACTCATTCGTGGTTTACAGTCCCTTTAAAGTAAAAGTCTAGCAATCCTCGTAATGTCACACAATATAACGATTATAAACAACAGAACTCCAACTTATTCAATCGTTTCGCGTTTGTAACGCTTTAAAATGTTTAGGTTTTAAAATCGTCAAAAGATGCATATAATTATAATGGATATTGTTTAGCATGGTAAATGTTCAGTATTACTGTTTCCTCGCAAATATCATAACTAAAATGAAAATGTGCAGATCGGAAACATTTTTTTTTTCAATTTTGTCAATTTACCAAAACGTGAACAAGTCCCTTTAAATTAACCACGAAAAACTCCGATACTAGTTGTGCTTTACATATGAACTATTTGTTTCGTAATAGCCGACAATTATTATCACTATCATTATTATTAGTAGCATTAGTAGTAGAAGTAGTGGTGGTGGTGGTGGCGACGGCGGCGGCAGCAGCAGCAGTAGTAATAGTATTAGTAGTAGCAGCCGCAGCACTAATAGTAGTCGTACATTTATGTAAACGCGCGAGTTAAACTTCAAGAAATATATCAGGAATTTACGAAGCAAGGGAGCGTAATCCAATTAGGAAGCTCAAGTCACGGCAAGAGTTATCTCTGGACCGCGAAATCATATGACGAAATTTCATTCACTGTTTTTTTTTTTTAAATATGTGGTTTTCTTCGAAAGGAAGGGATTTTTTCAGAGATTATAGTGGTTTGTTTACATAACATACGTTGATCGATGGCTATATGTTGCAGGAAAGAATAAAATTACCGTGGGAAAATATTTTTCGGAACTAGTTTTTTAGAACGGATTTGCCTCCCTTGTACAGTTTTGGCGGGAAAACAGGGACAGTTCACCACTTTTTTTTTGTTTAGAAACGATCTTTTAGTTTATTTAATATAATTAGAAAATTTTCTAGACCTTATTTTTATCGACTTTATGCAACTTAAGGTGATTTTTATTATTATTATTTTTTTTTTTAATTTTGATATGCAGTTAGAAAATGTACGTTTAATTTTGGCTTTGCATTATAAATATAAATTTGCTAGATATTATTTGAAATATTATTTGGAGCTTAAATATTTTCTAAAAAAAATATAATAAAGTACGGAAATGACAATCTGAAAACACCGCAATATACGGAGATATTACTTATTTTTATCGAAATGTCTTAAATGTATTATTTACATTGTCAATTTGTGTTTTTCGAACCAATTAGCGTATTAGATTACACAGTCCGACAAAGTCCAACACAGTGTTGGCGGGCTTTATCAATCGCCTCCTTTCAAAGATTGTTTTTTTGTCGCAGCAAAGTCAAATCAAGTCAAATGTCTTCATTAGCGAAAAACATTTAATGTTTCATAGCCTTTAATCGGGTGCCGTTTGTCCGTGTAGACAATTTAATCGGGTGCTAATTGTCCTAGTCCACAAATCTACGAAAACCAATTGTCCGGGTAGACAATTTAATCGGTCGCAGATTGTCCTAGTCGACAAATTTACAAGGTGCCGATTGTCCGGGTGCCGTATGTCCTACAATCGCTATCGACATTTGCCAGTGTGCTATTAATAACACAGTCTGACTTTAATTTTCTATCTAAAAGTATCGTGGTTTGATGTTCCCTTTACAAGACACAATGAACTTTTCAAACACCCGCGTCATGCGAAAATGGGTCTTAAGTCATATTTGCCCAGACTAGCTCCGGCTGGGTAATTGCGGAGGATGGCCTTGAGCTACACTGGCCGCCTACGCCATAAGACACATTTTCGTATGACGCGGCCCTGAACCTGTGACTTGAATGTGTGGAAAAAAACTGCGTCTTACTCAAATGTTAACATAACGATTATTTCGATGGCGAAAAAAATAACTTCATAATAAGCCATATGAGGACACATATGATACGGTCGCACGAAGTATATTTTTTTTATCTACGAGCACTATTGATGTTTGAATATACGCTCGCTTCATTTCAAACATTTCATGCGGTGGGTATGCGAGTTACAAGTGAAAACAACAAAAACAACAATTATACCTTTTCTTTCAATTTGATTATTTACAAACGTGAATTTTCTTCCTTTAATTTAAAATCAGCATGTGCGCCGACTGTCCTTTTAAAGATATTTCTCTTTTACGAATGTCGGGACAAATTCTCCTATATCGGGACGCCAGGTCAAACAGCCCAAAAGCGTCACTGCCCCGCATGGAGATACTTATTTTCCAAGGTATGAACTAATCTGCATTTCCACCTTGTTATGAACAGGAAATGTGCAGCATAATTACATCATTTTGTAAGTATGTATGCCTCATTTGAAGTTTGCTTTTCAGTCATTTTTGTGTGTGTTTATTTTGAAAATGGAAGGCAGAAAGATGCAAAAAAGATTGGATGAATCGAATATCAGGCTTTTATGTAATAGTATTAGTTGGTAAAATTACTGATATCACGTGATATGACTGATATACTATACTATAAAAAANAAAAAAAAAAAAAAAAAAAAAAAACACATCTTTGACCAGTATGAATAAGTTTTAAAATATTATAATTTGCCAGGGACACACTGGAACTTGGTTATAATTCAAGGTAAATGTAAAATTTAAATCCCGAGAACCCACCTTGATTTCTGTAATTGAAGATTACAAATGCTTTAGGAGTGTTATGTGGAAAGGCATTAACATAAATAGAAAGCACCAATGAGCTGTCTCAGTTTTCCCGCCAAAACTATTTAAGGGAGGCAAATCCGTTCTAAAAAAGCTAGTTCCGAAAAATATTTTCCCACGGTCATTTTCTCCTCTCCTGTAACATAAAGCCATCAGTTTACTTAATTAGTGTATAAAAACCACTATTTTCTCATAAAATATACTAATTATTTCGCAGAAGAACACATATTTTTCGCAAAAATAGGGAATGAAATTTCGTCATATGATTTCGAGGTCAAGAGATAACTGTTGTCGTGACTTGAGCTTTCTTATAGGATTAAGCTCCCTTGCTTCACAATTGCCCTCTGTAGTGCTTGAAAGTTTTACTGGCGCATATATAAATTAATTACTACTTCTATTACTATTACCACTAATACTACTAATAACAATGAAAATACAATGTAATGTACATGTTTACGCTTTAAACAGCGAACAAACCTACTCATGGTTTTCATGTTGTGCAAACGTTAAACAATTAAATAATAATGTAAAATGTTGCTTTACGTTGCTTACAAATACAAGTGGTATGAACAGCTTAATTAATAAGAAATCATACATAAATAGGCATCAATAGATAGTGCGGAAGGAGGAAATTTAAACATTTGATGTAAAGTTGAGGATCTTTATTGATTAAAGCTGTAACCACAATGCTAAGATATATATAGATCTATAGTGTTTATTATCGTCATCGTCATCATCATCGTCATCGTCATCATCATCATCATCATCTTCATCATCATCATCATCATGATCATCATCATCATCATCATCATCATCATCATCCTCATCATCATCATCATCATCATCATCATCATCATCATCATAATCATCAAAATCATTAATTAAAGCTGTTTCTTCAACGCTAAGATATATATAGTGTTTATTAATTGAAATGTGTTCACAGATTGTGAACATAACTAAAGCGAAAAATATTGTGTCCAATTCATGATAACAATATACTATTAATTAGAACTATTGGAATGTCATTTTTTTACGCAATATCGAGGTTCAAAACTCCCTGATTAGTCATTGTTTGAGATAAGTTTCAAACTCGCCTCAATACGTTTTATCATCTATTTATAACTCTTTGGTTGTAGTCTGAAATGATACGCTAAACAATACTAGCTTATGATATTGTGAATGACTTTAATGTAGCTGTTGGAGCATGCGCTTGTCACGAGGAAGGTTATGCCCTGTTATGAATAATAACAACAGACCGGAAACGAGAATAGAATGAGTCAGTCGACTGTCACCATTTATTTGGTCAAACTATCCGAAACTTTAACGCAGAGATTATATTCATATGAACAAAGCTCTTACTAGTGCTCTCAAGTTGCGGAAATTCATTGTTGAATACGTATAACTCGACAAGTGAACGGAAACAGATGCGACTGATAATCCTGTTTCACTCTTGTCAGCGATGACAACCGAGGATCAGTTGTAACGTGTGTAGCTTACCCAATTGCGCCGCTAAAGACTGCCTTTGGATTCGGCGGGAATAACACAGTTAGCTGAGCAAGTCGTTGTCTACAAAGATGCGATACGAAAGCTACAACGATTATGTCTCCGTTTGATAGACAAAGTACAATGGTACTCTTTTAAAATGTATGTACATCCGGTCCAAAATGCAGGCGTTTTAAATGCTTTGTTATTTCACAGAAATCCCCCGTATTAACCTCATCAATTGTATGACCATCCCTTTATACGTACACTTATTTCAATACTCATTTGTTTTTATATTTGATTCAATAATTGAAAACCCTCGCTTAAACGGATACCCCGCCATTTCCATCTTACGGCAACAACGCCCAGACCGGATATACCAAATAATGCTTACGTTTTTAAAAGATACATGTATTGGGACAAGTGTCATGTAACGACCGTTAATCACTGACGCAACTTCCTATTTTAGATGAATCAATAAACGAGCCAATCATACTTTCGAGGTGGCGCTAACAACCAAGTTTTACAAATACATAGAGAAGTCGAAATATTTCGCATTTTTTTTAGTTTAAAACTGGGTAATGGATTTGGATTCAGAGAAGATTTATGTATCAACAACTGTACTGAAACATACATTCACAACCCATTTGGAAACGTGAGGACTTTTTATAAGTTGTGTTATGGTTGAGATTTTAAAATCAAATCGATATTTTTTACCTGTGTAACGAGCAAATTTGCACCCAATGAAATTGGTAACGATATCGATCGATAGCTAACAACACATGCAAGTATATGCATTAACGAAAGCATTTGCTAATTGTCGATCTAATACCTACTTTTTCGTTCTTCCAAAAGAGCTTGAGTCAATGCCAATGAGGTGGCGCTAAGAACAGGCGGTTGCGCTGATGGAATCTCCATGATACGACTGCCACTCTATTCACTGGCGGTCTGTCGTATTTCAATGATACGATTACCCCGCTAATCCTTTTAGAAGGACCCAGCATTTATATTAACAAGTTGCACTGTCTTTGTGCCTTTTCCTATTTCATGATACGACTTCCCGGCTATCTACTTTGTGGTCTATCGTATCTTCATCAGACGACTCCCTTGCTATTCACTTTGCTGTAGTTCATATATCCACGATACGACTTCCCGCTATTCACTGTTTGGTTTGTCGTATTTTCATCATACGACTAGTCCGCTATTTACTTTGTGGTCTGTCGTATCTCCATGACAACACTACCCCGCTATTCACTGTTTAGTATGTCGTATTTCCATCATACGACTACCCCGTTATTTACTTTGTGGTCTTTCGTATCTCCATGATAAGACTACTCCGCTATTTACTGTTTGGTATTTCGTATTTCCATCATACGACTACCCCGCTATTTACCTTATGGTCTGTCGTATCTCTATGATACGAAACAAGTATACCACTATTAAACGTGAAGTATGTCCTATCTCCGTGATACGACTTCCCGGCTATTCACTTTGCGGTATATCGTTTCTCGATGATAAGACTACCCCGCTATTCGATTTGCGGTATGTCTTATCTCGACGATACGACTGCCCTGCTATTCAATTCGTGGTATGTCGTATCTCAATGATTCGACTACTCTTCTATTCACTGTGTGGTATTTCGTATCTCGATGATACTACTACCTCATTATTCACTTTGTGGTCTGTCATATCTCCATGATACGATTACCCTGATAATCACTGTGTGGTATGTCATATCTCCATGATACGATTACCATGCTGTTCACTTTGTGGTCTGTCATATCTCTATGATACGACTACCCTGCTATTTACGGTGTGGTCTGTCATATCTCCATGATACGACCACCCCACTATTTACGGTGTGTTGTGTCATATCTCAATGATACGACTACCCTGTTATTCACGGTGTGGTCTTTCCTATCTCCATGATACGACTTCTCTGCTATTCACTGTGTGGTTTATCGTATCTCCATGATACGACTACCCTGCTATTCACTGTGTGGTCGGTTGTATCTCCATGATATGACTAACATGCTATTCATTGTGTGGTCAGTCGTTTCTCCATGATACGACTACCCCGCTATCCACGGTGTGGTGTGTCATATCTCCATGATACGACTACTGCGCTACACACTGTGTGGTCTGTCGTATCTTCATGATACGATTACCCCACTATTCACGGTGTGGTCTGTCATATCTCCATGATACGAATACTCCGCTATTCACGTTGTGGTCTGTCATATCCCGATGATACGACTACCCCACTATTCACGTTGTGGTATGTCATATCTCCATGATACGACTGCACCACTATTCACTTTGTGGTCTGTCATACCTTCATGATACTACTACACCACTATTCACTTTGTTATCTGTCATATCTCCATGATACGACTACATAACTATTCACTTCGTGGTCTGTCATATCTCCATGATACTACTACACCACTATTCACTTTGTTATCTGTCATATCTCCATGATACGACTACACCATTATTCACTTTGTTATCTGCCGTATCTCCATGATACGACTACATCACCATTCACTTTGTTATCTGTCATATCTCCATGATACTACTACACCACTATTCACTTTGTTATCTGCCGTATCTCCATGATACTACTACACCACTATTCACTTTGTTATCTGTCGTATCTCCATGATACGACTACACCAATATTCACTTTGGTATCTGTCATATCTCCATGATTCGACTACACCACTATTCACTTCGTGGTCTGTCATATCTCCATGATACGACTACACCACTATTCACTTCGTGGTCTGCCGTATCTCCATGATACGACTACATAACTATTCACTTCGTGGTCTGTCATATCTCCATGATACTACTACCCCGCTATTCACGTTTTGGTCTGCCGTATCTCCATGATACGACTACACCACTATTCACTTCGTGGTCTGTCATCATCTCCATGATACTACTACTCTGCTATTTTTTTTTTGGTCTGAAGTATCTCCATGATACGACTACCCTGCTATTCACTGTGTGGTATGTCGTATCGCCATGACAGGACTACATCGGTATTCAATTTGTGGTCTGTTGTATCTCCATGATACGAATACTCCGCTATTCACTTGTGGTATGTCGTATCTCCATGATATGACTACCCTGCTATTTACGTTGTGGTGTGTCATATCTCCATGATAAGACAACCCCACTATTCACGGTGTGTTGGGTCATATCTCAACGATATGACTACCCTGTTATTCACGATGTGGTCTATCGTATCCCAATGATACGACTTCCCTGCTTTTCACTGTGTGCTTTGTCGTATCTACATGATACGACTACCCTGCTATCCAATGTGTGGTCTGTCGTATCTCCATGATACGACTACCCCGCTATCCACGGCGTGGTGTGTCATATCTCCATGAAACAAATACTCCGCTATACACTGTGTTGACTGTCGTATCTCCATGATACGATAACCCCACTATTCACGGTGTGGTCTCGCATATATCCATGATACGACTACTCCGCTATTCGCTTTGTGGTATGTCATATATCCATGATATGACTACACCACTATTCACTTTGTGGTCTGTCATATCTATATGATACGACTACACCACTATTCACTTTGTGTTATGTCATATCTCGATGATACGACTACCACACTATTCACTTTGTGATCTGTAATATCTCAATGAAACGACTACCCCACTAATCACGTTGTGGTCTGTCATGTCTCCATGATACGACTACACCACTATTCACTTTGTGATCAGTCATATCTCCATGATACGACTACCCCACTATTCACTTTGAGATATGTCATATCTCCATGATACGACTACTCCACTATTCACTTTGTGGTCTGCTATATATCCATGAAACGACTACCCTGCTATTCACGTTGTGGTCTGCTGTATATCCATGATACGACTACCCCACTATTCACTTTGAGATCAGTCGTATCTCCATGATACGACTTCACCACTATTCACTTCGTGGTCTGCCGTATCTCCATGATACGACTACACCACTATTCACTTCGTGGTCTGTCAAATCTCAATGATACGACTACACCACTATTCACTTCGTCGTATCTGTCATATCTCCATGATACGACTACTCCGCTATTCACTTTGTGTGGTATGTCGTATGTCCATGACAGGACTACACCGCTATTCACTTTGTGGTCTGTTGTTTCTCCATGATATGAATACTCCGCTATTCACTTTGGTGTATGTCGTATCTCCATGATACGACTACCCTGCTATCATCTTAATCACAACATCTTAATCACAACACCTTATTTACAACACCTTAATAACAACCCCCCTTAATCACAACTCCGAATCACAACTCAAAATCACAACACCTTTATCACAACTCTAAATCACAACTCAAAATCACAACTACAACTCACAACACCTTAATCACAACTCCAAATCACAACTCCAAACACCTTTATTACAGTTCTAAATCACGACTCAAAATCACAACTCTAAAATCACAACACATTAATCACAACTCTTAATCACAACACCTAAATCACAACTCTAAATCACAACACCTTAATCACAACTCTAAATCACAACACCTTTATCACAACTCTAAATCACAACACCTTAATCACAACTCTAAATTACAACTCAAAATCACAACTCAAAATCAAAACACCTTAATCACAATTCCAAAATCACAAGAACTAAATCACAGCTCTAAATCACAACACCCTAATCACAACTCTTAATCACAACACCTTAATCACAACTCTACGTCACAACTCAAAATCACAACTGAGACTCACAACACATAAATCACAACTATAAATCACTATATCATTTAGGATATGTTTCACTGTCCTGTATAATTATTATTATTATTATACCGGATTTATATAGCGCCCTTTTCATACAAGAGTGCACGTTCAAAGGCGCTTAAGAGTTTATACGCAACATCGCATTGTGAATACATTCAAAACACGCAAACAATGGACACACATTGTATGGAAATATACCGGAAAATACAAAACGAATGAATATGATCCGGATGAATTGATAAATATTGACGGAAAATATGTTAAGCATAAAGCCTTTACTTTGCATTATATATTTTTTTCTTATTAACGTCCATTCTATTCATTGGACTACTGCACAGTTATTTACATACACATGTATCCGATTAATATTCATAAGATAACATTTATAGTAAAACCACGTCAGTTTTGTTTATTTTCGTTCTTTGAATGATGTTAATGTTTTTGTTATTGCCCACACATGAAGCAGGTTTTATTTGTAAATATGAACAAGCGACTCCACAACGGAACACAACAAAATTACCCAATAAAAGTTCACAACGAAATGATAAAATGAAGTGTAGTGGGGTAGGGGTTGGAAATAACTCTAACGCCTTCCAATGTTGGAATGTTTACTGCGCCCGAAAGTCTATCGGGATTTATATATACATTTTATATATATAATATAATATTGAAACCTACAAGTACAAACACAATAACAGAATAACAACACGCCACAACCTTACAAACACAAATACAATTTTCCAATATATTTAAATTCATTTACAATGCAGACAAATAAATAAATGCAAATATAAATAACTCCAAACTCACCAGGTTGGTAGAAGAAATATAATATCAACGTTGATTTAAACAAGTTCAAGTGTGTCTTGCGACAGCGTTGTAGTAGTAGTAGTAGTAGTAGTAGAAGTAGTAGTAGTAGTAGTAGTAGTAGTAGTAGTAGTAGTAGTAGTAGTAGTAGTAGTAGTAGTAGTAGTAGTAGTAGTAGTAGTAGTAGTAGTAGTAGTAGTAGTAG